>JANKYH010001416.1:0-36888 GCA_027475595.1 Populus davidiana x Populus alba var. pyramidalis
GTATGATGTAGAACAAGTAGCAGAAGCATACATGCTCAAGAGGGATCACCCGAAATTCAAGGCAACTGAATTTCGGCAACCGGGCATCGAAGTCGGAATGCCGCGAAACTCACCGAGTCAAATCGTTTCGCCTTTTCCAGAAGAAGGTATGATGTAGAACAAGTACAGAAGCATACATGCTCAAGAGGGATCACCCGAAATTCAAGGCAACTGAATTTCGGCAACCGGGGCATCGAAGTCGGAATGCCGCGAAACTCACCGAGTCAAAGCGTTTCGCCTTTTGCGGAAGAAAGTATGATGTAGAACAAGTAGCAGAAGCATACATGCTCAAGAGGGATCACCCGAATTCAAAGGCAACTGAATTTCGAACCGCGGCATCGAAGTCGGAATGCCGCGAAACTCACCGAGTCAAATCGTTTCGCCTTTTCCAGAAGAAGTATGATGTAGAACAAGTAGCAGAAGCATCCATGCTCAAGAGGGATCACCCGAAATTCAAAGGCAACTGAATTTCGCAACCGCGGCATCGAAGTCGGAATGCCGCGAAACTCACCGAGTCAAAGCGTTTCGCCTTTTGCGGAAGAAAGTATGATGTAGAACAAGTAGCAGAAGCATACATGCTCAAGAGGGATCACCCGAAATTCAAAGGCAACTGAATTTCGGCAACCGGGGCATCGAAGTCGGAATGCCGCGAAACTCACCGAGTCAAAGCGTTTCGCCTTTTCCAGGAAGAAGGTATGATGTAGAACAAGTAGCAGAAGCATACATGCTCAAGAGGGATCACCCGAAATTCAAGGCAACTGAATTTCGGCAACCGCGGCATCGAAGTCGAATGCGCGAAACTCACCGAGTCAAATCGTTTCGCCTTTTCCAGAAGAGGTATGATGTAGAACAAGTAGCAGAAGCATACATGCTCAAGAGGATCACCCGAATTCAAAGGCACTGAATTTCGGCAACGGGCATCGAAGTCGGAATGCCGCGAACTCACCGAGTCAAAGCGTTTCGCCTTTTCCAGAAGAGGTATGATGTAGAACAGTAGCAGAAGCATACATGCTCAAGAGGGATCACCCGAATTCAAAGGCAACTGAATTTCGGCAACCGGGCATCGAAGTCGGAATGCCGCGAAACTCACCGAGTCAAATCGTTTCGCCTTTTCCAGAAGAAGGTATGATGTAGAACAAGTAGCAGAAGCATACATGCTCAAGAGGGATCACCCGAAATTCAAAGGCAACTGAATTTCGGCAACCGCGGCATCGAAGTCGGAATGCAGCGAAACTCACCGAGTCAAACGTTTCGCCTTTTCCAGAAGAAGTATGATGTAAACAAGTAGCAGAAGCATCCATGCTCAGAGGGATCACCCGATTCAAAGGCAACTGAATTTCGGCAACCGGGGCATCGAAGTCGGAATGCCGCGAAACTCACCGAGTCAAACGTTTCGCCTTTTCCAGAAGAAGGTATGATGTAGAACAAGTAGCAGAAGCATACATGCTCAAGAGGATCACCCGAATTCAAAGGCAACTGAATTTCGGCAACCGCGCATCGAAGTCGGAATGCCGCGAAACTCACCGAGTCAATCGTTTCGCCTTTTCCAAAGAAGGTATGATGTAGAACAAGTAGCAGAAGCATCCATGCTCAAGAGGATCACCCGAAATTCAAAGGCAACTGAATTTCGGCAACCGGGCATCGAAGTCGGAATGCCGCGAAACTCACCGAGTCAAATCGTTTCGCCTTTTCCAGAAGAAGGTATGATGTAGAACAAGTAGCAGAAGCATACATGCTCAAGAGGATCACCCGAAATTCAAAGGCAACTGAATTTCGCAACCGGGGCATCGAAGTCGGAATGCCGCGAAAACTCACCGAGTCAAATCGTTTCGCCTTTTCCGGAAGAAGGTATGATGTAGAACAAGTAGCAGAAGCATACATGCTCAAGAGGGATCACCCGAAATTCAAAGGCAACTGAATTTCGGCAACCGCGGCATCGAAGTCGGAATGCCGCGAAACTCACCGAGTCAAATCGTTTCGCCTTTTCCAGAAGAAGGTATGATGTAGAACAAGTAGCAGAAGCCCATGCTCAAGAGGGATCACCCGAATTCAAAGGCAACTGAATTTCGGCAACCGGGGCATCGAAGTCGGAATGCCGCGAAACTCACCGAGTCAAATCGTTTCGCCTTTTCCAGAAGAAGGTATGATGTAGAACAAGTAGCAGAAGCATCCATGCTCAAGAGGGATCACCCGAAATTCAAAGGCAACTGAATTTCGGCAACCGGGCATCGAAGTCGGAATGCCGCGAAACTCACGAGTCAAATCGTTTCGCCTTTTCCAGAAGAAGGTATGATGTAGAACAAGTAGCAGAAGCATACATGCTCAAGAGGGATCACCCGAAATTCAAGGCAACTGAATTTCGGCAACCGCGGCATCGAAGTCGGAATGCCGCGAACTCACCGAGTCAAATCGTTTCGCCTTTTCCAGAAGAAGGTATGATGTAGAACAATAGCAGAAGCATACATGCTCAAGAGGGATCACCCGAAATTCAAGGCAACTGAATTTCGGCAACCGCGGCATCGAATCGGAAGTCAGCAGCGAAACTCACCGAGTCAAATCGTTTCGCCTTTTCCAGGAAGGTATGATGTAGAACAAGTAGCAGAAGCATACATGCTCAAGAGGGATCACCCGAAATTCAAAGGCAACTGAATTTCGGCAACCGGGGCATCGAAGTCGGAATGCCGCGAAACTCACCGAGTCAAGCGTTTCGCCTTTTCCAGAAGAAGGTATGATGTAGAACAAGTAGCAGAAGCATACATGCTCAAGAGGGATCACCCGAAATTCAAAGGCAACTGAATTTCGGCAACCGGGACATCGAAGTCGGAATGCCGCGAAACTCACCGAGTCAAATCGTTTCGCCTTTTCCCGGAAGGTATGATGTAAACAAGTAGCAGAAGCACATGCTCAAGAGGGATCACCCGAAATCAAAGGCAACTGAATTTCGGCAACCGCGGCATCGAAGTCGGAATGCCGCGAAACTCACCGAGTCAAATCGTTTCGCCTTTTCCAGAAGAAGGTATGATGTAGAACAGTAGCAGAAGCATCCATGCTCAAGAGGGATCACCCGAATTCAAAGCAACTGAATTTCGGCAACGCGGCATCGAAGTCGGAATGCCGCGAAACTCACCGAGTCAAAGCGTTTCGCCGTTTGCGGAAGAAGGTATGATGTAGAACAAGTAGCAGAAGCATACATGCTCAAGAGGGATCACCCGAAATTCAAAGGCAACTGAATTTCGGCAACCGGGACATCGAAGTCGGAATGCGCGAAACTCACCGAGTCAAATCGTTTCGCCTTTTCCAGAAGAGGTATGATGTAGAACAAGTAGCAGAAGCATACATGCTCAAGAGGGATCACCCGAAATTCAAAGGCAACTGAATTTCGGCAACCGGGGCATCGAAGTCGGAATGCCGCGAAACTCACCGAGTCAAATCGTTTCGCCTTTTCCAGAAGAAGGTATGATGTAGAACAAGTAGCAGAAGCATACATGCTCAAGAGGGATCACCCGAAATTCAAAGGCAACTGAATTTCGGCAACCGTGGCATCGAAGTCGGAATGCCGCGAAACTCACCGAGTCAAAGCGTTTCGCCGTTTCCGGAAGAAGGTATGATGTAGAACAAGTAGCAGAAGCATACATGCTCAAGAGGGATCACCCGAAATTCAAAGGCAACTGAATTTCGGCAACCGGGGCATCGAAGTCGGAATGCCGCGAAACTCACCGAGTCAAATCGTTTCGCCTTTTCCGGAAGAAGGTATGATGTAGAACAAGTAGCAGAAGCATACATGCTCAAGAGGGATCACCCGAAATTCAAAGGCAACTGAATTTCGGCAACCGCGGCATCGAAGTCGGAATGCCGCGAAACTCACCGAGTCAAATCGTTTCGCCTTTTCCAGAAGAAGGTATGATGTAGAACAAGTAGCAGAAGCATACATGCTCAAGAGGGATCACCCGAAATTCAAAGGCAACTGAATTTCGGCAACCGCGGCATCGAAGTCGGAATGCCGCGAAACTCACCGAGTCAAATCGTTTCGCCTTTTCCGAAGAAAGTATGATGTAGAACAAGTAGCAGAAGCATACATGCTCAAGAGGGATCACCCGAAATTCAAAGGCAACTGAATTTCGGCAACCGCGGCATCGAAGTCGGAATGCCGCGAAACTCACCGAGTCAAATCGTTTCGCCTTTTCCAGAAGAAGGTATGATGTAGAACAAGTAGCAGAAGCATACATGCTCAAGAGGGATCACCCGAAATTCAAAGGCAACTGAATTTCGGCAACCGGGGCATCGAAGTCGGAATGCCGCGAAACTCACCGAGTCAAATCGTTTCGCCTTTTCCAGAAGAAGGTATGATGTAGAACAAGTAGCAGAAGCATACATGCTCAAGAGGGATCACCCGAAATTCAAAGGCAACTGAATTTCGGCAACCGCGGCATCGAAGTCGGAATGCCGCGAAACTCACCGAGTCAACGTTTCGCCATTTCCAGAAGAAAGTATGATGTAGAACAAGTAGCAGAAGCATACATGCTCAAGAGGGATCACCCGAAATTCAAAGGCAACTGAATTTCGGCAACCGGGCATCGAAGTCGGAATGCCGCGAAACTCACCGAGTCAAATCGTTTCGCCTTTTCCAGAAGAAGGTATGATGTAGAACAAGTAGCAGAAGCATACATGCTCAAGAGGGATCACCCGAAATTCAAAGGCAACTGAATTTCGGCAACCGCGGCATCGAAGTCGGAATGCCGCGAAACTCACCGAGTCAAATCGTTTCGCCTTTTCCAGAAGAAGGTATGATGTAGAACAAGTAGCAGAAGCATACATGCTCAAGAGGGATCACCCGAAATTCAAAGGCAACTGAATTTCGGCAACCGCGGCATCGAAGTCGGAATGCCGCGAAACTCACCGAGTCAAATCGTTTCGCCTTTTCCAGAAGAAGGTATGATGTAGAACAAGTAGCAGAAGCATACATGCTCAAGAGGGATCACCCGAAATTCAAAGGCAACTGAATTTCGGCAACCGCGGCATCGAAGTCGGAATGCCGCGAAACTCACCGAGTCAAATCGTTTCGCCTTTTCCAGAAGAAGGTGATGTAGAACAAGTAGCAGAAGCATACATGCTCAAGAGGGATCACCCGAAATTCAAAGGCAACTGAATTTCGGCAACCGCGGCATCGAAGTCGGAATGCAGCGAAACTCACCGAGTCAAAGCGTTTCGCCTTTTCCAGAAGAAGGTATGATGTAGAACAAGTAGCAGAAGCATACATGCTCAAGAGGGATCACCCGAAATTCAAAGGCAACTGAATTTCGGCAACCGCGGCATCGAAGTCGGAATGCCGCGAAACTCACCGAGTCAAATCGTTTCGCCTTTTCCAGAAGAAGGTATGATGTAGAACAAGTAGCAGAAGCATACATGCTCAAGAGGGATCACCCGAAATTCAAAGGCAACTGAATTTCGGCAACCGCGGCATCGAAGTCGGAATGCCGCGAAACTCACCGAGTCAAATCGTTTCGCCTTTTCCAGAAGAAGGTATGATGTAGAACAAGTAGCAGAAGCATACATGCTCAAGAGGGATCACCCGAAATTCAAAGGCAACTGAATTTCGGCAACCGCGGCATCGAAGTCGGAATGCCGCGAAACTCACCGAGTCAAATCGTTTCGCCTTTTCCAGAAGAAGGTATGATGTAGAACAAGTAGCAGAAGCATACATGCTCAAGAGGGATCACCCGAAATTCAAAGGCAACTGAATTTCGGCAACCGGGCATCGAAGTCGGAATGCCGCGAAACTCACCGAGTCAAATCGTTTCGCCTTTTGCGGAAGAAGGTATGATGTAGAACAAGTAGCAGAAGCATACATGCTCAAGAGGGATCACCCGAAATTCAAAGGCAACTGAATTTCGGCAACCGCGGCATCGAAGTCGGAATGCCGCGAAACTCACCGAGTCAAATCGTTTCGCCTTTTCCGGAAGAAGGTATGATGTAGAACAAGTAGCAGAAGCATACATGCTCAAGAGGGATCACCCGAAATTCAAAGGCAACTGAATTTCGGCAACCGTGGCATCGAAGTCGGAATGCCGCGAAACTCACCGAGTCAAATCGTTTCGCCTTTTCCGAAGAAGGTATGATGTAGAACAAGTAGCAGAAGCATACATGCTCAAGAGGATCACCCGAAATTCAAAGGCAACTGAATTTCGGCAACCTGGGCATCGAAGTCGGAATGCCGCGAACTCATCCAGTCAAAGCGTTACGCCCTTTGCAGAAGGAGGTGTGGTGTAGAACAAGTAGCAGAAGCATACATGCTCAAGAGGGATCACCCGAAATTCAAAGGCAACTGAATTTCGGCAACCGCGGCATCGAAGTCGGAATGCCGCGAAACTCACCGAGTCAAATCGTTTCGCCTTTTCCAGAAGAGGTATGATGTAGAACAAGTAGCAGAAGCATACATGCTCAAGAGGGATCACCCGAAATTCAAAGGCAACTGAATTTCGGCAACCGCATCGAAGTCGGAATGCCGCGAAACTCACCGAGTCAAAGCGTTTCGCCTTTTCCAGAAGAAGGTATGATGTAGAACAAGTAGCAGAAGCATACATGCTCAAGAGGGATCACCCGAAATTCAAAGGCAACTGAATTTCGGCAACCGCGGCATCGAAGTCGGAATGCCGCGAAACTCACCGAGTCAAATCGTTTCGCCTTTTCCGAAGAAGGTATGATGTAGAACAAGTAGCAGAAGCATACATGCTCAAGAGGGATCACCCGAAATTCAAAGGCAACTGAATTTCGGCAACCGCGGCATCGAAGTCGGAATGCCGCGAAACTCACCGAGTCAAATCGTTTCGCCTTTTCCAGAAGAAGGTATGATGTAGAACAAGTAGCAGAAGCATACATGCTCAAGAGGGATCACCCGAAATTCAAAGGCAACTGAATTTCGGCAACCGCGGCATCGAAGTCGGAATGCCGCGAAACTCACCGAGTCAAATCGTTTCGCCTTTTCCAGAAGAAGGTATGATGTAGAACAAGTAGCAGAAGCATACATGCTCAAGAGGGATCACCCGAAATTCAAAGGCAACTGAATTTCGGCAACCGCGGCATCGAAGTCGGAATGCCGCGAAACTCACCGAGTCAAATCGTTTCGCCTTTTCCAGAAGAAGGTATGATGTAGAACAAGTAGCAGAAGCATACATGCTCAAGAGGGATCACCCGAAATTCAAAGGCAACTGAATTTCGGCAACCGCGGCATCGAAGTCGGAATGCCGCGAAACTCACCGAGTCAAATCGTTTCGCCTTTTCCAGAAGAAGGTATGATGTAGAACAAGTAGCAGAAGCATACATGCTCAAGAGGGATCACCCGAAATTCAAAGGCAACTGAATTTCGGCAACCGGGCATCGAAGTCGGAATGCCGCGAAACTCACCGAGTCAAATCGTTTCGCCTTTTCCAGAAGAAGGTATGATGTAGAACAAGTAGCAGAAGCATACATGCTCAAGAGGGATCACCCGAAATTCAAAGGCAACTGAATTTCGGCAACCGCGGCATCGAAGTCGGAATGCCGCGAAACTCACCGAGTCAAATCGTTTCGCCTTTTCCAGAAGAAGGTATGATGTAGAACAAGTAGCAGAAGCATACATGCTCAAGAGGGATCACCCGAAATTCAAAGGCAACTGAATTTCGGCAACCGGGCATCGAAGTCGGAATGCCGCGAAACTCACCGAGTCAAATCGTTTCGCCTTTTCCAGAAGAAGGTATGATGTAGAACAAGTAGCAGAAGCATACATGCTCAAGAGGGATCACCCGAAATTCAAAGGCAACTGAATTTCGGCAACCGCGGCATCGAAGTCGGAATGCCGCGAAACTCACCGAGTCAAATCGTTTCGCCTTTTCCAGAAGAAGGTATGATGTAGAACAAGTAGCAGAAGCATACATGCTCAAGAGGGATCACCCGAAATTCAAAGGCAACTGAATTTCGGCAACCGCGGCATCGAAGTCGGAATGCCGCGAAACTCACCGAGTCAAATCGTTTCGCCTTTTCCAGAAGAAGGTATGATGTAGAACAAGTAGCAGAAGCATACATGCTCAAGAGGGATCACCCGAAATTCAAAGGCAACTGAATTTCGGCAACCGCGGCATCGAAGTCGGAATGCCGCGAAACTCACCGAGTCAAATCGTTTCGCCTTTTCCAGAAGAAGGTATGATGTAGAACAAGTAGCAGAAGCATACATGCTCAAGAGGGATCACCCGAAATTCAAAGGCAACTGAATTTCGGCAACCGCGGCATCGAAGTCGGAATGCCGCGAAACTCACCGAGTCAAATCGTTTCGCCTTTTCCAGAAGAAGGTATGATGTAGAACAAGTAGCAGAAGCATACATGCTCAAGAGGGATCACCCGAAATTCAAAGGCAACTGAATTTCGGCAACCGCGGCATCGAAGTCGGAATGCCGCGAAACTCACCGAGTCAAATCGTTTCGCCTTTTCCAGAAGAAGGTATGATGTAGAACAAGTAGCAGAAGCATACATGCTCAAGAGGGATCACCCGAAATTCAAAGGCAACTGAATTTCGGCAACCGGGGCATCGAAGTCGGAATGCCGCGAAACTCACCGAGTCAAATCGTTTCGCCTTTTCCAGAAGAAGGTATGATGTAGAACAAGTAGCAGAAGCATACATGCTCAAGAGGGATCACCCGAAATTCAAAGGCAACTGAATTTCGGCAACCGCGGCATCGAAGTCGGAATGCCGCGAAACTCACCGAGTCAAATCGTTTCGCCTTTTCCAGAAGAAGGTATGATGTAGAACAAGTAGCAGAAGCATACATGCTCAAGAGGGATCACCCGAAATTCAAAGGCAACTGAATTTCGGCAACCGCGGCATCGAAGTCGGAATGCCGCGAAACTCACCGAGTCAAATCGTTTCGCCTTTTCCAGAAGAAGGTATGATGTAGAACAAGTAGCAGAAGCATACATGCTCAAGAGGGATCACCCGAAATTCAAAGGCAACTGAATTTCGGCAACCGCGGCATCGAAGTCGGAATGCCGCGAAACTCACCGAGTCAAATCGTTTCGCCTTTTCCAGAAGAAGGTATGATGTAGAACAAGTAGCAGAAGCATACATGCTCAAGAGGGATCACCCGAAATTCAAAGGCAACTGAATTTCGGCAACCGCGGCATCGAAGTCGGAATGCCGCGAAACTCACCGAGTCAAATCGTTTCGCCTTTTCCAGAAGAAGGTATGATGTAGAACAAGTAGCAGAAGCATACATGCTCAAGAGGGATCACCCGAAATTCAAAGGCAACTGAATTTCGGCAACCGCGGCATCGAAGTCGGAATGCCGCGAAACTCACCGAGTCAAATCGTTTCGCCTTTTCCAGAAGAAGGTATGATGTAGAACAAGTAGCAGAAGCATACATGCTCAAGAGGGATCACCCGAAATTCAAAGGCAACTGAATTTCGGCAACCGCGGCATCGAAGTCGGAATGCCGCGAAACTCACCGAGTCAAATCGTTTCGCCTTTTCCAGAAGAAGGTATGATGTAGAACAAGTAGCAGAAGCATACATGCTCAAGAGGGATCACCCGAAATTCAAAGGCAACTGAATTTCGGCAACCGGGCATCGAAGTCGGAATGCCGCGAAACTCACCGAGTCAAATCGTTTCGCCTTTTCCAGAAGAAGGTATGATGTAGAACAAGTAGCAGAAGCATACATGCTCAAGAGGGATCACCCGAAATTCAAAGGCAACTGAATTTCGGCAACCGCGGCATCGAAGTCGGAATGCCGCGAAACTCACCGAGTCAAATCGTTTCGCCTTTTCCAGAAGAAGGTATGATGTAGAACAAGTAGCAGAAGCATACATGCTCAAGAGGGATCACCCGAAATTCAAAGGCAACTGAATTTCGGCAACCGCGGCATCGAAGTCGGAATGCCGCGAAACTCACCGAGTCAAATCGTTTCGCCTTTTCCAGAAGAAGGTATGATGTAGAACAAGTAGCAGAAGCATACATGCTCAAGAGGGATCACCCGAAATTCAAAGGCAACTGAATTTCGGCAACCGCGGCATCGAAGTCGGAATGCCGCGAAACTCACCGAGTCAAATCGTTTCGCCTTTTCCAGAAGAAGGTATGATGTAGAACAAGTAGCAGAAGCATACATGCTCAAGAGGGATCACCCGAAATTCAAAGGCAACTGAATTTCGGCAACCGCGGCATCGAAGTCGGAATGCCGCGAAACTCACCGAGTCAAATCGTTTCGCCTTTTCCAGAAGAAGGTATGATGTAGAACAAGTAGCAGAAGCATACATGCTCAAGAGGGATCACCCGAAATTCAAAGGCAACTGAATTTCGGCAACCGCGGCATCGAAGTCGGAATGCCGCGAAACTCACCGAGTCAAATCGTTTCGCCTTTTCCAGAAGAAGGTATGATGTAGAACAAGTAGCAGAAGCATACATGCTCAAGAGGGATCACCCGAAATTCAAAGGCAACTGAATTTCGGCAACCGCGGCATCGAAGTCGGAATGCCGCGAAACTCACCGAGTCAAATCGTTTCGCCTTTTCCAGAAGAAGGTATGATGTAGAACAAGTAGCAGAAGCATACATGCTCAAGAGGGATCACCCGAAATTCAAAGGCAACTGAATTTCGGCAACCGCGGCATCGAAGTCGGAATGCCGCGAAACTCACCGAGTCAAATCGTTTCGCCTTTTCCAGAAGAAGGTATGATGTAGAACAAGTAGCAGAAGCATACATGCTCAAGAGGGATCACCCGAAATTCAAAGGCAACTGAATTTCGGCAACCGCGGGCATCGAAGTCGGAATGCCGCGAAACTCACCGAGTCAAATCGTTTCGCCTTTTCCAGAAGAAGGTATGATGTAGAACAAGTAGCAGAAGCATACATGCTCAAGAGGGATCACCCGAAATTCAAAGGCAACTGAATTTCGGCAACCGCGGCATCGAAGTCGGAATGCCGCGAAACTCACCGAGTCAAATCGTTTCGCCTTTTCCAGAAGAAGGTATGATGTAGAACAAGTAGCAGAAGCATACATGCTCAAGAGGGATCACCCGAAATTCAAAGGCAACTGAATTTCGGCAACCGCGGCATCGAAGTCGGAATGCCGCGAAACTCACCGAGTCAAATCGTTTCGCCTTTTCCAGAAGAAGGTATGATGTAGAACAAGTAGCAGAAGCATACATGCTCAAGAGGGATCACCCGAAATTCAAAGGCAACTGAATTTCGGCAACCGGGCATCGAAGTCGGAATGCCGCGAAACTCACCGAGTCAAATCGTTTCGCCTTTTCCAGAAGAAGGTATGATGTAGAACAAGTAGCAGAAGCATACATGCTCAAGAGGGATCACCCGAAATTCAAAGGCAACTGAATTTCGGCAACCGCGGCATCGAAGTCGGAATGCCGCGAAACTCACCGAGTCAAATCGTTTCGCCTTTTCCAGAAGAAGGTATGATGTAGAACAAGTAGCAGAAGCATACATGCTCAAGAGGGATCACCCGAAATTCAAAGGCAACTGAATTTCGGCAACCGCGGCATCGAAGTCGGAATGCCGCGAAACTCACCGAGTCAAATCGTTTCGCCTTTTCCAGAAGAAGGTATGATGTAGAACAAGTAGCAGAAGCATACATGCTCAAGAGGGATCACCCGAAATTCAAAGGCAACTGAATTTCGGCAACCGCGGCATCGAAGTCGGAATGCCGCGAAACTCACCGAGTCAAATCGTTTCGCCTTTTCCAGAAGAAGGTATGATGTAGAACAAGTAGCAGAAGCATACATGCTCAAGAGGGATCACCCGAAATTCAAAGGCAACTGAATTTCGGCAACCGCGGCATCGAAGTCGGAATGCCGCGAAACTCACCGAGTCAAATCGTTTCGCCTTTTCCAGAAGAAGGTATGATGTAGAACAAGTAGCAGAAGCATACATGCTCAAGAGGGATCACCCGAAATTCAAAGGCAACTGAATTTCGGCAACCGCGGCATCGAAGTCGGAATGCCGCGAAACTCACCGAGTCAAATCGTTTCGCCTTTTCCAGAAGAAGGTATGATGTAGAACAAGTAGCAGAAGCATACATGCTCAAGAGGGATCACCCGAAATTCAAAGGCAACTGAATTTCGGCAACCGCGGCATCGAAGTCGGAATGCCGCGAAACTCACCGAGTCAAATCGTTTCGCCTTTTCCAGAAGAAGGTATGATGTAGAACAAGTAGCAGAAGCATACATGCTCAAGAGGGATCACCCGAAATTCAAAGGCAACTGAATTTCGGCAACCGCGGCATCGAAGTCGGAATGCCGCGAAACTCACCGAGTCAAATCGTTTCGCCTTTTCCAGAAGAAGGTATGATGTAGAACAAGTAGCAGAAGCATACATGCTCAAGAGGGATCACCCGAAATTCAAAGGCAACTGAATTTCGGCAACCGCGGCATCGAAGTCGGAATGCCGCGAAACTCACCGAGTCAAATCGTTTCGCCTTTTCCAGAAGAAGGTATGATGTAGAACAAGTAGCAGAAGCATACATGCTCAAGAGGGATCACCCGAAATTCAAAGGCAACTGAATTTCGGCAACCGCGGCATCGAAGTCGGAATGCCGCGAAACTCACCGAGTCAAATCGTTTCGCCTTTTCCAGAAGAAGGTATGATGTAGAACAAGTAGCAGAAGCATACATGCTCAAGAGGGATCACCCGAAATTCAAAGGCAACTGAATTTCGGCAACCGCGGCATCGAAGTCGGAATGCCGCGAAACTCACCGAGTCAAATCGTTTCGCCTTTTCCAGAAGAAGGTATGATGTAGAACAAGTAGCAGAAGCATACATGCTCAAGAGGGATCACCCGAAATTCAAAGGCAACTGAATTTCGGCAACCGCGGCATCGAAGTCGGAATGCCGCGAAACTCACCGAGTCAAATCGTTTCGCCTTTTCCAGAAGAAGGTATGATGTAGAACAAGTAGCAGAAGCATACATGCTCAAGAGGGATCACCCGAAATTCAAAGGCAACTGAATTTCGGCAACCGCGGCATCGAAGTCGGAATGCCGCGAAACTCACCGAGTCAAATCGTTTCGCCTTTTCCAGAAGAAGGTATGATGTAGAACAAGTAGCAGAAGCATACATGCTCAAGAGGGATCACCCGAAATTCAAAGGCAACTGAATTTCGGCAACCGCGGCATCGAAGTCGGAATGCCGCGAAACTCACCGAGTCAAATCGTTTCGCCTTTTCCAGAAGAAGGTATGATGTAGAACAAGTAGCAGAAGCATACATGCTCAAGAGGGATCACCCGAAATTCAAAGGCAACTGAATTTCGGCAACCGCGGCATCGAAGTCGGAATGCCGCGAAACTCACCGAGTCAAATCGTTTCGCCTTTTCCAGAAGAAGGTATGATGTAGAACAAGTAGCAGAAGCATACATGCTCAAGAGGGATCACCCGAAATTCAAAGGCAACTGAATTTCGGCAACCGCGGCATCGAAGTCGGAATGCCGCGAAACTCACCGAGTCAAATCGTTTCGCCTTTTCCAGAAGAAGGTATGATGTAGAACAAGTAGCAGAAGCATACATGCTCAAGAGGGATCACCCGAAATTCAAAGGCAACTGAATTTCGGCAACCGCGGCATCGAAGTCGGAATGCCGCGAAACTCACCGAGTCAAATCGTTTCGCCTTTTCCAGAAGAAGGTATGATGTAGAACAAGTAGCAGAAGCATACATGCTCAAGAGGGATCACCCGAAATTCAAAGGCAACTGAATTTCGGCAACCGCGGCATCGAAGTCGGAATGCCGCGAAACTCACCGAGTCAAATCGTTTCGCCTTTTCCAGAAGAAGGTATGATGTAGAACAAGTAGCAGAAGCATACATGCTCAAGAGGGATCACCCGAAATTCAAAGGCAACTGAATTTCGGCAACCGCGGCATCGAAGTCGGAATGCCGCGAAACTCACCGAGTCAAATCGTTTCGCCTTTTCCAGAAGAAGGTATGATGTAGAACAAGTAGCAGAAGCATACATGCTCAAGAGGGATCACCCGAAATTCAAAGGCAACTGAATTTCGGCAACCGCGGCATCGAAGTCGGAATGCCGCGAAACTCACCGAGTCAAATCGTTTCGCCTTTTCCAGAAGAAGGTATGATGTAGAACAAGTAGCAGAAGCATACATGCTCAAGAGGGATCACCCGAAATTCAAAGGCAACTGAATTTCGGCAACCGCGGCATCGAAGTCGGAATGCCGCGAAACTCACCGAGTCAAATCGTTTCGCCTTTTCCAGAAGAAGGTATGATGTAGAACAAGTAGCAGAAGCATACATGCTCAAGAGGGATCACCCGAAATTCAAAGGCAACTGAATTTCGGCAACCGCGGCATCGAAGTCGGAATGCCGCGAAACTCACCGAGTCAAATCGTTTCGCCTTTTCCAGAAGAAGGTATGATGTAGAACAAGTAGCAGAAGCATACATGCTCAAGAGGGATCACCCGAAATTCAAAGGCAACTGAATTTCGGCAACCGCGGCATCGAAGTCGGAATGCCGCGAAACTCACCGAGTCAAATCGTTTCGCCTTTTCCAGAAGAAGGTATGATGTAGAACAAGTAGCAGAAGCATACATGCTCAAGAGGGATCACCCGAAATTCAAAGGCAACTGAATTTCGGCAACCGCGGCATCGAAGTCGGAATGCCGCGAAACTCACCGAGTCAAATCGTTTCGCCTTTTCCAGAAGAAGGTATGATGTAGAACAAGTAGCAGAAGCATACATGCTCAAGAGGGATCACCCGAAATTCAAAGGCAACTGAATTTCGGCAACCGCGGCATCGAAGTCGGAATGCCGCGAAACTCACCGAGTCAAATCGTTTCGCCTTTTCCAGAAGAAGGTATGATGTAGAACAAGTAGCAGAAGCATACATGCTCAAGAGGGATCACCCGAAATTCAAAGGCAACTGAATTTCGGCAACCGCGGCATCGAAGTCGGAATGCCGCGAAACTCACCGAGTCAAATCGTTTCGCCTTTTCCAGAAGAAGGTATGATGTAGAACAAGTAGCAGAAGCATACATGCTCAAGAGGGATCACCCGAAATTCAAAGGCAACTGAATTTCGGCAACCGCGGCATCGAAGTCGGAATGCCGCGAAACTCACCGAGTCAAATCGTTTCGCCTTTTCCAGAAGAAGGTATGATGTAGAACAAGTAGCAGAAGCATACATGCTCAAGAGGGATCACCCGAAATTCAAAGGCAACTGAATTTCGGCAACCGCGGCATCGAAGTCGGAATGCCGCGAAACTCACCGAGTCAAATCGTTTCGCCTTTTCCAGAAGAAGGTATGATGTAGAACAAGTAGCAGAAGCATACATGCTCAAGAGGGATCACCCGAAATTCAAAGGCAACTGAATTTCGGCAACCGCGGCATCGAAGTCGGAATGCCGCGAAACTCACCGAGTCAAATCGTTTCGCCTTTTCCAGAAGAAGGTATGATGTAGAACAAGTAGCAGAAGCATACATGCTCAAGAGGGATCACCCGAAATTCAAAGGCAACTGAATTTCGGCAACCGCGGCATCGAAGTCGGAATGCCGCGAAACTCACCGAGTCAAATCGTTTCGCCTTTTCCAGAAGAAGGTATGATGTAGAACAAGTAGCAGAAGCATACATGCTCAAGAGGGATCACCCGAAATTCAAAGGCAACTGAATTTCGGCAACCGCGGCATCGAAGTCGGAATGCCGCGAAACTCACCGAGTCAAATCGTTTCGCCTTTTCCAGAAGAAGGTATGATGTAGAACAAGTAGCAGAAGCATACATGCTCAAGAGGGATCACCCGAAATTCAAAGGCAACTGAATTTCGGCAACCGCGGCATCGAAGTCGGAATGCCGCGAAACTCACCGAGTCAAATCGTTTCGCCTTTTCCAGAAGAAGGTATGATGTAGAACAAGTAGCAGAAGCATACATGCTCAAGAGGGATCACCCGAAATTCAAAGGCAACTGAATTTCGGCAACCGGGCATCGAAGTCGGAATGCCGCGAAACTCACCGAGTCAAATCGTTTCGCCTTTTCCAGAAGAAGGTATGATGTAGAACAAGTAGCAGAAGCATACATGCTCAAGAGGGATCACCCGAAATTCAAAGGCAACTGAATTTCGGCAACCGCGGCATCGAAGTCGGAATGCCGCGAAACTCACCGAGTCAAATCGTTTCGCCTTTTCCAGAAGAAGGTATGATGTAGAACAAGTAGCAGAAGCATACATGCTCAAGAGGGATCACCCGAAATTCAAAGGCAACTGAATTTCGGCAACCGCGGCATCGAAGTCGGAATGCCGCGAAACTCACCGAGTCAAATCGTTTCGCCTTTTCCAGAAGAAGGTATGATGTAGAACAAGTAGCAGAAGCATACATGCTCAAGAGGGATCACCCGAAATTCAAAGGCAACTGAATTTCGGCAACCGCGGCATCGAAGTCGGAATGCCGCGAAACTCACCGAGTCAAATCGTTTCGCCTTTTCCGGAAGAAGGTATGATGTAGAACAAGTAGCAGAAGCATACATGCTCAAGAGGGATCACCCGAAATTCAAAGGCAACTGAATTTCGGCAACCGGGGCATCGAAGTCGGAATGCCGCGAAACTCACCGAGTCAAAGCGTTTCGCCTTTTCCAGAAGAAGGTATGATGTAGAACAAGTAGCAGAAGCATACATGCTCAAGAGGGATCACCCGAAATTCAAAGGCAACTGAATTTCGGCAACCGCGGCATCGAAGTCGGAATGCCGCGAAACTCACCGAGTCAAATCGTTTCGCCTTTTCCGAAAGAAGGTATGATGTAGAACAAGTAGCAGAAGCATACATGCTCAAGAGGGATCACCCGAAATTCAAAGGCAACTGAATTTCGGCAACCGGGGCATCGAAGTCGGAATGCCGCGAAACTCACCGAGTCAAAGCGTTTCGCCTTTTCCAGAAGAAGGTATGATGTAGAACAAGTAGCAGAAGCATACATGCTCAAGAGGGATCACCCGAAATTCAAAGGCAACTGAATTTCGGCAACCGGGGCATCGAAGTCGGAATGCCGCGAAACTCACCGAGTCAAATCGTTTCGCCTTTTCCAGAAGAAGGTATGATGTAGAACAAGTAGCAGAAGCATACATGCTCAAGAGGGATCACCCGAAATTCAAAGGCAACTGAATTTCGGCAACCGGGGCATCGAAGTCGGAATGCCGCGAAACTCACCGAGTCAAATCGTTTCGCCTTTTCCAGAAGAAGGTATGATGTAGAACAAGTAGCAGAAGCATACATGCTCAAGAGGGATCACCCGAAATTCAAAGGCAACTGAATTTCGGCAACCGCGGCATCGAAGTCGGAATGCCGCGAAACTCACCGAGTCAAATCGTTTCGCCTTTTCCAGAAGAAGGTATGATGTAGAACAAGTAGCAGAAGCATACATGCTCAAGAGGGATCACCCGAAATTCAAAGGCAACTGAATTTCGGCAACCGCGGCATCGAAGTCGGAATGCCGCGAAACTCACCGAGTCAAATCGTTTCGCCTTTTCCAGAAGAAGGTATGATGTAGAACAAGTAGCAGAAGCATACATGCTCAAGAGGGATCACCCGAAATTCAAAGGCAACTGAATTTCGGCAACCGCGGCATCGAAGTCGGAATGCCGCGAAACTCACCGAGTCAAATCGTTTCGCCTTTTCCAGAAGAAGGTATGATGTAGAACAAGTAGCAGAAGCATACATGCTCAAGAGGGATCACCCGAAATTCAAAGGCAACTGAATTTCGGCAACCGCGGCATCGAAGTCGGAATGCCGCGAAACTCACCGAGTCAAATCGTTTCGCCTTTTCCAGAAGAAGGTATGATGTAGAACAAGTAGCAGAAGCATACATGCTCAAGAGGGATCACCCGAAATTCAAAGGCAACTGAATTTCGGCAACCGCGGCATCGAAGTCGGAATGCCGCGAAACTCACCGAGTCAAATCGTTTCGCCTTTTCCAGAAGAAGGTATGATGTAGAACAAGTAGCAGAAGCATACATGCTCAAGAGGGATCACCCGAAATTCAAAGGCAACTGAATTTCGGCAACCGCGGCATCGAAGTCGGAATGCCGCGAAACTCACCGAGTCAAATCGTTTCGCCTTTTCCAGAAGAAGGTATGATGTAGAACAAGTAGCAGAAGCATACATGCTCAAGAGGGATCACCCGAAATTCAAAGGCAACTGAATTTCGGCAACCGCGGCATCGAAGTCGGAATGCCGCGAAACTCACCGAGTCAAATCGTTTCGCCTTTTCCAGAAGAAGGTATGATGTAGAACAAGTAGCAGAAGCATACATGCTCAAGAGGGATCACCCGAAATTCAAAGGCAACTGAATTTCGGCAACCGCGGCATCGAAGTCGGAATGCCGCGAAACTCACCGAGTCAAATCGTTTCGCCTTTTCCAGAAGAAGGTATGATGTAGAACAAGTAGCAGAAGCATACATGCTCAAGAGGGATCACCCGAAATTCAAAGGCAACTGAATTTCGGCAACCGCGGCATCGAAGTCGGAATGCCGCGAAACTCACCGAGTCAAATCGTTTCGCCTTTTCCAGAAGAAGGTATGATGTAGAACAAGTAGCAGAAGCATACATGCTCAAGAGGGATCACCCGAAATTCAAAGGCAACTGAATTTCGGCAACCGCGGCATCGAAGTCGGAATGCCGCGAAACTCACCGAGTCAAATCGTTTCGCCTTTTCCAGAAGAAGGTATGATGTAGAACAAGTAGCAGAAGCATACATGCTCAAGAGGGATCACCCGAAATTCAAAGGCAACTGAATTTCGGCAACCGCGGCATCGAAGTCGGAATGCCGCGAAACTCACCGAGTCAAATCGTTTCGCCTTTTCCAGAAGAAGGTATGATGTAGAACAAGTAGCAGAAGCATACATGCTCAAGAGGGATCACCCGAAATTCAAAGGCAACTGAATTTCGGCAACCGCGGCATCGAAGTCGGAATGCCGCGAAACTCACCGAGTCAAATCGTTTCGCCTTTTCCAGAAGAAGGTATGATGTAGAACAAGTAGCAGAAGCATACATGCTCAAGAGGGATCACCCGAAATTCAAAGGCAACTGAATTTCGGCAACCGCGGCATCGAAGTCGGAATGCCGCGAAACTCACCGAGTCAAATCGTTTCGCCTTTTCCAGAAGAAGGTATGATGTAGAACAAGTAGCAGAAGCATACATGCTCAAGAGGGATCACCCGAAATTCAAAGGCAACTGAATTTCGGCAACCGCGGCATCGAAGTCGGAATGCCGCGAAACTCACCGAGTCAAATCGTTTCGCCTTTTCCAGAAGAAGGTATGATGTAGAACAAGTAGCAGAAGCATACATGCTCAAGAGGGATCACCCGAAATTCAAAGGCAACTGAATTTCGGCAACCGCGGCATCGAAGTCGGAATGCCGCGAAACTCACCGAGTCAAATCGTTTCGCCTTTTCCAGAAGAAGGTATGATGTAGAACAAGTAGCAGAAGCATACATGCTCAAGAGGGATCACCCGAAATTCAAAGGCAACTGAATTTCGGCAACCGCGGCATCGAAGTCGGAATGCCGCGAAACTCACCGAGTCAAATCGTTTCGCCTTTTCCAGAAGAAGGTATGATGTAGAACAAGTAGCAGAAGCATACATGCTCAAGAGGGATCACCCGAAATTCAAAGGCAACTGAATTTCGGCAACCGCGGCATCGAAGTCGGAATGCCGCGAAACTCACCGAGTCAAATCGTTTCGCCTTTTCCAGAAGAAGGTATGATGTAGAACAAGTAGCAGAAGCATACATGCTCAAGAGGGATCACCCGAAATTCAAAGGCAACTGAATTTCGGCAACCGCGGCATCGAAGTCGGAATGCCGCGAAACTCACCGAGTCAAATCGTTTCGCCTTTTCCAGAAGAAGGTATGATGTAGAACAAGTAGCAGAAGCATACATGCTCAAGAGGGATCACCCGAAATTCAAAGGCAACTGAATTTCGGCAACCGCGGCATCGAAGTCGGAATGCCGCGAAACTCACCGAGTCAAATCGTTTCGCCTTTTCCAGAAGAAGGTATGATGTAGAACAAGTAGCAGAAGCATACATGCTCAAGAGGGATCACCCGAAATTCAAAGGCAACTGAATTTCGGCAACCGCGGCATCGAAGTCGGAATGCCGCGAAACTCACCGAGTCAAATCGTTTCGCCTTTTCCAGAAGAAGGTATGATGTAGAACAAGTAGCAGAAGCATACATGCTCAAGAGGGATCACCCGAAATTCAAAGGCAACTGAATTTCGGCAACCGCGGCATCGAAGTCGGAATGCCGCGAAACTCACCGAGTCAAATCGTTTCGCCTTTTCCAGAAGAAGGTATGATGTAGAACAAGTAGCAGAAGCATACATGCTCAAGAGGGATCACCCGAAATTCAAAGGCAACTGAATTTCGGCAACCGCGGCATCGAAGTCGGAATGCCGCGAAACTCACCGAGTCAAATCGTTTCGCCTTTTCCAGAAGAAGGTATGATGTAGAACAAGTAGCAGAAGCATACATGCTCAAGAGGGATCACCCGAAATTCAAAGGCAACTGAATTTCGGCAACCGCGGCATCGAAGTCGGAATGCCGCGAAACTCACCGAGTCAAAGCGTTTCGCCTTTTCCAGAAGAAGGTATGATGTAGAACAAGTAGCAGAAGCATACATGCTCAAGAGGGATCACCCGAAATTCAAAGGCAACTGAATTTCGGCAACCGCGGCATCGAAGTCGGAATGCCGCGAAACTCACCGAGTCAAATCGTTTCGCCTTTTCCAGAAGAAGGTATGATGTAGAACAAGTAGCAGAAGCATACATGCTCAAGAGGGATCACCCGAAATTCAAAGGCAACTGAATTTCGGCAACCGCGGCATCGAAGTCGGAATGCCGCGAAACTCACCGAGTCAAATCGTTTCGCCTTTTCCAGAAGAAGGTATGATGTAGAACAAGTAGCAGAAGCATACATGCTCAAGAGGGATCACCCGAAATTCAAAGGCAACTGAATTTCGGCAACCGCGGCATCGAAGTCGGAATGCCGCGAAACTCACCGAGTCAAATCGTTTCGCCTTTTCCAGAAGAAGGTATGATGTAGAACAAGTAGCAGAAGCATACATGCTCAAGAGGGATCACCCGAAATTCAAAGGCAACTGAATTTCGGCAACCGGGCATCGAAGTCGGAATGCCGCGAAACTCACCGAGTCAAATCGTTTCGCCTTTTCCAGAAGAAGGTATGATGTAGAACAAGTAGCAGAAGCATACATGCTCAAGAGGGATCACCCGAAATTCAAAGGCAACTGAATTTCGGCAACCGCGGCATCGAAGTCGGAATGCCGCGAAACTCACCGAGTCAAATCGTTTCGCCTTTTCCAGAAGAAGGTATGATGTAGAACAAGTAGCAGAAGCATACATGCTCAAGAGGGATCACCCGAAATTCAAAGGCAACTGAATTTCGGCAACCGCGGCATCGAAGTCGGAATGCCGCGAAACTCACCGAGTCAAATCGTTTCGCCTTTTCCAGAAGAAGGTATGATGTAGAACAAGTAGCAGAAGCATACATGCTCAAGAGGGATCACCCGAAATTCAAAGGCAACTGAATTTCGGCAACCGCGGCATCGAAGTCGGAATGCCGCGAAACTCACCGAGTCAAATCGTTTCGCCTTTTCCAGAAGAAGGTATGATGTAGAACAAGTAGCAGAAGCATACATGCTCAAGAGGGATCACCCGAAATTCAAAGGCAACTGAATTTCGGCAACCGCGGCATCGAAGTCGGAATGCCGCGAAACTCACCGAGTCAAATCGTTTCGCCTTTTCCAGAAGAAGGTATGATGTAGAACAAGTAGCAGAAGCATACATGCTCAAGAGGGATCACCCGAAATTCAAAGGCAACTGAATTTCGGCAACCGCGGCATCGAAGTCGGAATGCCGCGAAACTCACCGAGTCAAATCGTTTCGCCTTTTCCAGAAGAAGGTATGATGTAGAACAAGTAGCAGAAGCATACATGCTCAAGAGGGATCACCCGAAATTCAAAGGCAACTGAATTTCGGCAACCGCGGCATCGAAGTCGGAATGCCGCGAAACTCACCGAGTCAAATCGTTTCGCCTTTTCCAGAAGAAGGTATGATGTAGAACAAGTAGCAGAAGCATACATGCTCAAGAGGGATCACCCGAAATTCAAAGGCAACTGAATTTCGGCAACCGCGGCATCGAAGTCGGAATGCCGCGAAACTCACCGAGTCAAATCGTTTCGCCTTTTCCAGAAGAAGGTATGATGTAGAACAAGTAGCAGAAGCATACATGCTCAAGAGGGATCACCCGAAATTCAAAGGCAACTGAATTTCGGCAACCGCGGCATCGAAGTCGGAATGCCGCGAAACTCACCGAGTCAAATCGTTTCGCCTTTTCCAGAAGAAGGTATGATGTAGAACAAGTAGCAGAAGCATACATGCTCAAGAGGGATCACCCGAAATTCAAAGGCAACTGAATTTCGGCAACCGCGGCATCGAAGTCGGAATGCCGCGAAACTCACCGAGTCAAATCGTTTCGCCTTTTCCAGAAGAAGGTATGATGTAGAACAAGTAGCAGAAGCATACATGCTCAAGAGGGATCACCCGAAATTCAAAGGCAACTGAATTTCGGCAACCGCGGCATCGAAGTCGGAATGCCGCGAAACTCACCGAGTCAAATCGTTTCGCCTTTTCCAGAAGAAGGTATGATGTAGAACAAGTAGCAGAAGCATACATGCTCAAGAGGGATCACCCGAAATTCAAAGGCAACTGAATTTCGGCAACCGCGGCATCGAAGTCGGAATGCCGCGAAACTCACCGAGTCAAATCGTTTCGCCTTTTCCAGAAGAAGGTATGATGTAGAACAAGTAGCAGAAGCATACATGCTCAAGAGGGATCACCCGAAATTCAAAGGCAACTGAATTTCGGCAACCGCGGCATCGAAGTCGGAATGCCGCGAAACTCACCGAGTCAAATCGTTTCGCCTTTTCCAGAAGAAGGTATGATGTAGAACAAGTAGCAGAAGCATACATGCTCAAGAGGGATCACCCGAAATTCAAAGGCAACTGAATTTCGGCAACCGCGGCATCGAAGTCGGAATGCCGCGAAACTCACCGAGTCAAATCGTTTCGCCTTTTCCAGAAGAAGGTATGATGTAGAACAAGTAGCAGAAGCATACATGCTCAAGAGGGATCACCCGAAATTCAAAGGCAACTGAATTTCGGCAACCGCGGCATCGAAGTCGGAATGCCGCGAAACTCACCGAGTCAAATCGTTTCGCCTTTTCCAGAAGAAGGTATGATGTAGAACAAGTAGCAGAAGCATACATGCTCAAGAGGGATCACCCGAAATTCAAAGGCAACTGAATTTCGGCAACCGCGGCATCGAAGTCGGAATGCCGCGAAACTCACCGAGTCAAATCGTTTCGCCTTTTCCGGAAGAAGGTATGATGTAGAACAAGTAGCAGAAGCATACATGCTCAAGAGGGATCACCCGAAATTCAAAGGCAACTGAATTTCGGCAACCGCGGCATCGAAGTCGGAATGCCGCGAAACTCACCGAGTCAAATCGTTTCGCCTTTTCCAGAAGAAGGTATGATGTAGAACAAGTAGCAGAAGCATACATGCTCAAGAGGGATCACCCGAAATTCAAAGGCAACTGAATTTCGGCAACCGTGGCATCGAAGTCGGAATGCCGCGAAACTCACCGAGCCAAATCGTTTCGCCTTTTCCAGAAGAAGGTATGATGTAGAACAAGTAGCAGAAGCATACATGCTCAAGAGGGATCACCCGAAATTCAAAGGCAACTGAATTTCGGCAACCGCGGCATCGAAGTAGGAATGCCGCGAAACTCACCGAGTCAAATCGTTTCGCCTTTTCCGGAAGGTATGATGTAGAACATGTAGCAGAAGCATACATGCTCAAGAGGGATCACCCGAAATTCAAAGGCAACTGAATTTCGGCAACCGGGGCATCGAAGTCGGAATGCCGCGAAACTCACCGAGTCAAATCGTTTCGCCTTTTCCAGAAGAAGGTATGATGTAGAACAAGTAGCAGAAGCATACATGCTCAAGAGGGATCACCCGAAATTCAAAGGCAACTGAATTTCGGCAACCGCGGCATCGAAGTCGGAATGCCGCGAAACTCACCGAGTCAAATCGTTTCGCCTTTTCCAGAAGAAGGTATGATGTAGAACAAGTAGCAGAAGCATACATGCTCAAGAGGGATCACCCGAAATTCAAAGGCAACTGAATTTCGGCAACCGCGGCATCGAAGTCGGAATGCCGCGAAACTCACCGAGTCAAATCGTTTCGCCTTTTCCAGAAGAAGGTATGATGTAGAACAAGTAGCAGAAGCATACATGCTCAAGAGGGATCACCCGAAATTCAAAGGCAACTGAATTTCGGCAACCGCGGCATCGAAGTCGGAATGCCGCGAAACTCACCGAGTCAAATCGTTTCGCCTTTTCCAGAAGAAGGTATGATGTAGAACAAGTAGCAGAAGCATACATGCTCAAGAGGGATCACCCGAAATTCAAAGGCAACTGAATTTCGGCAACCGCGGCATCGAAGTCGGAATGCCGCGAAACTCACCGAGTCAAATCGTTTCGCCTTTTCCGAAGAAGGTATGATGTAGAACAAGTAGCAGAAGCATACATGCTCAAGAGGGATCACCCGAAATTCAAAGGCAACTGAATTTCGGCAACCGCGGCATCGAAGTCGGAATGCCGCGAAACTCACCGAGTCAAATCGTTTCGCCTTTTCCAGAAGAAGGTATGATGTAGAACAAGTAGCAGAAGCATACATGCTCAAGAGGGATCACCCGAAATTCAAAGGCAACTGAATTTCGGCAACCGCGGCATCGAAGTCGGAATGCCGCGAAACTCACCGAGTCAAATCGTTTCGCCTTTTCCAGAAGAAGGTATGATGTAGAACAAGTAGCAGAAGCATACATGCTCAAGAGGGATCACCCGAAATTCAAAGGCAACTGAATTTCGGCAACCGCGGCATCGAAGTCGGAATGCCGCGAAACTCACCGAGTCAAATCGTTTCGCCTTTTCCAGAAGAAGGTATGATGTAGAACAAGTAGCAGAAGCATACATGCTCAAGAGGGATCACCCGAAATTCAAAGGCAACTGAATTTCGGCAACCGCGGCATCGAAGTCGGAATGCCGCGAAACTCACCGAGTCAAATCGTTTCGCCTTTTCCAGAAGAAGGTATGATGTAGAACAAGTAGCAGAAGCATACATGCTCAAGAGGGATCACCCGAAATTCAAAGGCAACTGAATTTCGGCAACCGCGGCATCGAAGTCGGAATGCCGCGAAACTCACCGAGTCAAATCGTTTCGCCTTTTCCAGAAGAAGGTATGATGTAGAACAAGTAGCAGAAGCATACATGCTCAAGAGGGATCACCCGAAATTCAAAGGCAACTGAATTTCGGCAACCGCGGCATCGAAGTCGGAATGCCGCGAAACTCACCGAGTCAAATCGTTTCGCCTTTTCCAGAAGAAGGTATGATGTAGAACAAGTAGCAGAAGCATACATGCTCAAGAGGGATCACCCGAAATTCAAAGGCAACTGAATTTCGGCAACCGCGGCATCGAAGTCGGAATGCCGCGAAACTCACCGAGTCAAATCGTTTCGCCTTTTCCAGAAGAAGGTATGATGTAGAACAAGTAGCAGAAGCATACATGCTCAAGAGGGATCACCCGAAATTCAAAGGCAACTGAATTTCGGCAACCGCGGCATCGAAGTCGGAATGCCGCGAAACTCACCGAGTCAAATCGTTTCGCCTTTTCCAGAAGAAGGTATGATGTAGAACAAGTAGCAGAAGCATACATGCTCAAGAGGGATCACCCGAAATTCAAAGGCAACTGAATTTCGGCAACCGCGGCATCGAAGTCGGAATGCCGCGAAACTCACCGAGTCAAATCGTTTCGCCTTTTCCAGAAGAAGGTATGATGTAGAACAAGTAGCAGAAGCATACATGCTCAAGAGGGATCACCCGAAATTCAAAGGCAACTGAATTTCGGCAACCGCGGCATCGAAGTCGGAATGCCGCGAAACTCACCGAGTCAAATCGTTTCGCCTTTTCCAGAAGAAGGTATGATGTAGAACAAGTAGCAGAAGCATACATGCTCAAGAGGGATCACCCGAAATTCAAAGGCAACTGAATTTCGGCAACCGCGGCATCGAAGTCGGAATGCCGCGAAACTCACCGAGTCAAATCGTTTCGCCTTTTCCAGAAGAAGGTATGATGTAGAACAAGTAGCAGAAGCATACATGCTCAAGAGGGATCACCCGAAATTCAAAGGCAACTGAATTTCGGCAACCGCGGCATCGAAGTCGGAATGCCGCGAAACTCACCGAGTCAAATCGTTTCGCCTTTTCCAGAAGAAGGTATGATGTAGAACAAGTAGCAGAAGCATACATGCTCAAGAGGGATCACCCGAAATTCAAAGGCAACTGAATTTCGGCAACCGCGGCATCGAAGTCGGAATGCCGCGAAACTCACCGAGTCAAATCGTTTCGCCTTTTCCAGAAGAAGGTATGATGTAGAACAAGTAGCAGAAGCATACATGCTCAAGAGGGATCACCCGAAATTCAAAGGCAACTGAATTTCGGCAACCGCGGCATCGAAGTCGGAATGCCGCGAAACTCACCGAGTCAAATCGTTTCGCCTTTTCCAGAAGAAGGTATGATGTAGAACAAGTAGCAGAAGCATACATGCTCAAGAGGGATCACCCGAAATTCAAAGGCAACTGAATTTCGGCAACCGCGCATCGAAGTCGGAATGCCGCGAAACTCACCGAGTCAAATCGTTTCGCCGTTTCCAGAAGAAGGTATGATGTAGAACAAGTAGCAGAAGCATACATGCTCAAGAGGGATCACCCGAAATTCAAAGGCAACTGAATTTCGGCAACCGCGGCATCGAAGTCGGAATGCCGCGAAACTCACCGAGTCAAATCGTTTCGCCTTTTCCAGAAGAAGGTATGATGTAGAACAAGTAGCAGAAGCATACATGCTCAAGAGGGATCACCCGAAATTCAAAGGCAACTGAATTTCGGCAACCGCGGCATCGAAGTCGGAATGCCGCGAAACTCACCGAGTCAAAGCGTTTCGCCTTTTCCAGAAGAAGGTATGATGTAGAACAAGTAGCAGAAGCATACATGCTCAAGAGGGATCACCCGAAATTCAAAGGCAACTGAATTTCGGCAACCGCGGCATCGAAGTCGGAATGCCGCGAAACTCACCGAGTCAAAGCGTTTCGCCGTTTGCAGAAGAAGGTATGATGTAGAACAAGTAGCAGAAGCATACATGCTCAAGAGGGATCACCCGAAATTCAAAGGCAACTGAATTTCGGCAACCGCGGCATCGAAGTCGGAATGCCGCGAAACTCACCGAGTCAAAGCGTTTCGCCGTTTGCAGAAGAAAGTATGATGTAGAACAAGTAGCAGAAGCATACATGCTCAAGAGGGATCACCCGAAATTCAAAGGCAACTGAATTTCGGCAACCGCGGCATCGAAGTCGGAATGCCGCGAAACTCACCGAGTCAAAGCGTTTCGCCGTTTGCAGAAGAAGTATGATGTAGAACAAGTAGCAGAAGCATACATGCTCAAGAGGGATCACCCGAAATTCAAAGGCAACTGAATTTCGGCAACCGCGGCATCGAAGTCGGAATGCCGCGAAACTCACCGAGTCAAAGCGTTTCGCCGTTTGCAGAAGAAGGTATGATGTAGAACAAGTAGCAGAAGCATACATGCTCAAGAGGGATCACCCGAAATTCAAAGGCAACTGAATTTCGGCAACCGCGGCATCGAAGTCGGAATGCCGCGAAACTCACCGAGTCAAAGCGTTTCGCCGTTTGCAGAAGAAAGTATGATGTAGAACAAGTAGCAGAAGCATACATGCTCAAGAGGGATCACCCGAAATTCAAAGGCAACTGAATTTCGGCAACCGGGGCATCGAAGTCGGAATGCCGCGAAACTCACCGAGTCAAAGCGTTTCGCCGTTTGCAGAAGAAAGTATGATGTAGAACAAGTAGCAGAAGCATACATGCTCAAGAGGGATCACCCGAAATTCAAAGGCAACTGAATTTCGGCAACCGGGGCATCGAAGTCGGAATGCCGCGAAACTCACCGAGTCAAATCGTTTCGCCTTTTCCAGAAGAAGGTATGATGTAGAACAAGTAGCAGAAGCATACATGCTCAAGAGGGATCACCCGAAATTCAAAGGCAACTGAATTTCGGCAACCGGGCATCGAAGTCGGAATGCCGCGAAACTCACCGAGTCAAATCGTTTCGCCTTTTCCAGAAGAAGGTATGATGTAGAACAAGTAGCAGAAGCATACATGCTCAAGAGGGATCACCCGAAATTCAAAGGCAACTGAATTTCGGCAACCGGGGCATCGAAGTCGGAATGCCGCGAAACTCACCGAGTCAAATCGTTTCGCCTTTTCCAGAAGAAGGTATGATGTAGAACAAGTAGCAGAAGCATACATGCTCAAGAGGGATCACCCGAAATTCAAAGGCAACTGAATTTCGGCAACCGCGGCATCGAAGTCGGAATGCCGCGAAACTCACCGAGTCAAATCGTTTCGCCTTTTCCAGAAGAAGGTATGATGTAGAACAAGTAGCAGAAGCATACATGCTCAAGAGGGATCACCCGAAATTCAAAGGCAACTGAATTTCGGCAACCGCGGCATCGAAGTCGGAATGCCGCGAAACTCACCGAGTCAAATCGTTTCGCCTTTTCCAGAAGAAGGTATGATGTAGAACAAGTAGCAGAAGCATACATGCTCAAGAGGGATCACCCGAAATTCAAAGGCAACTGAATTTCGGCAACCGGGCATCGAAGTCGGAATGCCGCGAAACTCACCGAGTCAAATCGTTTCGCCTTTTCCGGAAGAAGGTATGATGTAGAACAAGTAGCAGAAGCATACATGCTCAAGAGGGATCACCCGAAATTCAAAGGCAACTGAATTTCGGCAACCGCGGCATCGAAGTCGGAATGCCGCGAAACTCACCGAGTCAAATCGTTTCGCCTTTTCCAGAAGAAGGTATGATGTAGAACAAGTAGCAGAAGCATACATGCTCAAGAGGGATCACCCGAAATTCAAAGGCAACTGAATTTCGGCAACCGCGGCATCGAAGTCGGAATGCCGCGAAACTCACCGAGTCAAATCGTTTCGCCTTTTCCAGAAGAAGGTATGATGTAGAACAAGTAGCAGAAGCATACATGCTCAAGAGGGATCACCCGAAATTCAAAGGCAACTGAATTTCGGCAACCGCGGCATCGAAGTCGGAATGCCGCGAAACTCACCGAGTCAAATCGTTTCGCCTTTTCCAGAAGAAGGTATGATGTAGAACAAGTAGCAGAAGCATACATGCTCAAGAGGGATCACCCGAAATTCAAAGGCAACTGAATTTCGGCAACCGCGGCATCGAAGTCGGAATGCCGCGAAACTCACCGAGTCAAATCGTTTCGCCTTTTCCAGAAGAAGGTATGATGTAGAACAAGTAGCAGAAGCATACATGCTCAAGAGGGATCACCCGAAATTCAAAGGCAACTGAATTTCGGCAACCGCGGCATCGAAGTCGGAATGCCGCGAAACTCACCGAGTCAAATCGTTTCGCCTTTTCCAGAAGAAGGTATGATGTAGAACAAGTAGCAGAAGCATACATGCTCAAGAGGGATCACCCGAAATTCAAAGGCAACTGAATTTCGGCAACCGCGGCATCGAAGTCGGAATGCCGCGAAACTCACCGAGTCAAATCGTTTCGCCTTTTCCAGAAGAAGGTATGATGTAGAACAAGTAGCAGAAGCATACATGCTCAAGAGGGATCACCCGAAATTCAAAGGCAACTGAATTTCGGCAACCGCGGCATCGAAGTCGGAATGCCGCGAAACTCACCGAGTCAAATCGTTTCGCCTTTTCCAAGAAGGTATGATGTAGAACAAGTAGCAGAAGCATACATGCTCAAGAGGGATCACCCGAAATTCAAAGGCAACTGAATTTCGGCAACCGCGGCATCGAAGTCGGAATGCCGCGAAACTCACCGAGTCAAATCGTTTCGCCTTTTCCAGAAGAAGGTATGATGTAGAACAAGTAGCAGAAGCATACATGCTCAAGAGGGATCACCCGAAATTCAAAGGCAACTGAATTTCGGCAACCGCGGCATCGAAGTCGGAATGCCGCGAAACTCACCGAGTCAAATCGTTTCGCCTTTTCCAGAAGAAGGTATGATGTAGAACAAGTAGCAGAAGCATACATGCTCAAGAGGGATCACCCGAAATTCAAAGGCAACTGAATTTCGGCAACCGCGGCATCGAAGTCGGAATGCCGCGAAACTCACCGAGTCAAATCGTTTCGCCTTTTCCAGAAGAAGGTATGATGTAGAACAAGTAGCAGAAGCATACATGCTCAAGAGGGATCACCCGAAATTCAAAGGCAACTGAATTTCGGCAACCGCGGCATCGAAGTCGGAATGCCGCGAAACTCACCGAGTCAAATCGTTTCGCCTTTTCCAGAAGAAGGTATGATGTAGAACAAGTAGCAGAAGCATACATGCTCAAGAGGGATCACCCGAAATTCAAAGGCAACTGAATTTCGGCAACCGCGGCATCGAAGTCGGAATGCCGCGAAACTCACCGAGTCAAATCGTTTCGCCTTTTCCCGAAGAAGGTATGATGTAGAACAAGTAGCAGAAGCATACATGCTCAAGAGGGATCACCCGAAATTCAAAGGCAACTGAATTTCGGCAACCGCGGCATCGAAGTCGGAATGCCGCGAAACTCACCGAGTCAAATCGTTTCGCCTTTTCCAGAAGAAGGTATGATGTAGAACAAGTAGCAGAAGCATACATGCTCAAGAGGGATCACCCGAAATTCAAAGGCAACTGAATTTCGGCAACCGCGGCATCGAAGTCGGAATGCCGCGAAACTCACCGAGTCAAATCGTTTCGCCTTTTCCGAAGAAGGTATGATGTAGAACAAGTAGCAGAAGCATACATGCTCAAGAGGGATCACCCGAAATTCAAAGGCAACTGAATTTCGGCAACCGCGGCATCGAAGTCGGAATGCCGCGAAACTCACCGAGTCAAATCGTTTCGCCTTTTCCGAAGAAGGTATGATGTAGAACAAGTAGCAGAAGCATACATGCTCAAGAGGGATCACCCGAAATTCAAAGGCAACTGAATTTCGGCAACCGCGGCATCGAAGTCGGAATGCCGCGAAACTCACCGAGTCAAATCGTTTCGCCTTTTCCAGAAGAAGGTATGATGTAGAACAAGTAGCAGAAGCATACATGCTCAAGAGGGATCACCCGAAATTCAAAGGCAACTGAATTTCGGCAACCGCGGCATCGAAGTCGGAATGCCGCGAAACTCACCGAGTCAAATCGTTTCGCCTTTTCCAGAAGAAGGTATGATGTAGAACAAGTAGCAGAAGCATACATGCTCAAGAGGGATCACCCGAAATTCAAAGGCAACTGAATTTCGGCAACCGCGGCATCGAAGTCGGAATGCCGCGAAACTCACCGAGTCAAATCGTTTCGCCTTTTCCAGAAGAAGGTATGATGTAGAACAAGTAGCAGAAGCATACATGCTCAAGAGGGATCACCCGAATTCAAAGGCAACTGAATTTCGGCAACCGCGGCATCGAAGTCGGAATGCCGCGAAACTCACCGAGTCAAATCGTTTCGCCTTTTCCAGAAGGTATGATGTAGAACAAGTAGCAGAAGCATACATGCTCAAGAGGGATCACCCGAAATTCAAAGGCAACTGAATTTCGGCAACCGCGGCATCGAAGTCGGAATGCCGCGAAACTCACCGAGTCAAATCGTTTCGCCTTTTCCAGAAGAAGGTATGATGTAGAACAAGTAGCAGAAGCATACATGCTCAAGAGGGATCACCCGAAATTCAAAGGCAACTGAATTTCGGCAACCGCGGCATCGAAGTCGGAATGCCGCGAAACTCACCGAGTCAAATCGTTTCGCCTTTTCCAGAAGAAGGTATGATGTAGAACAAGTAGCAGAAGCATACATGCTCAAGAGGGATCACCCGAAATTCAAAGGCAACTGAATTTCGGCAACCGCGGCATCGAAGTCGGAATGCCGCGAAACTCACCGAGTCAAAGCGTTTCGCCTTTTCCAGAAGAAGGTATGATGTAGAACAAGTAGCAGAAGCATACATGCTCAAGAGGGATCACCCGAAATTCAAAGGCAACTGAATTTCGGCAACCGGGGCATCGAAGTCGGAATGCCGCGAAACTCACCGAGTCAAAGCGTTTCGCCGTTTGCGGAAGAAAGTATGATGTAGAACAAGTAGCAGAAGCATACATGCTCAAGAGGGATCACCCGAAATTCAAAGGCAACTGAATTTCGGCAACCGGCATCGAAGTCGGAATGCCGCGAAACTCACCGAGTCAAAGCGTTTCGCCGTTTGCGGAAGAAGGTATGATGTAGAACAAGTAGCAGAAGCATACATGCTCAAGAGGGATCACCCGAAATTCAAAGGCAACTGAATTTCGGCAACCGCGGCATCGAAGTCGGAATGCCGCGAAACTCACCGAGTCAATCGTTTCGCCGTTTGCAGAAGAAGTATGATGTAGAACAAGTAGCAGAAGCATACATGCTCAAGAGGGATCACCCGAAATTCAAAGGCAACTGAATTTCGGCAACCGGGGCATCGAAGTCGGAATGCCGCGAAACTCACCGAGTCAAAGCGTTTCGCCTTTTCCGAAGAAGGTATGATGTAGAACAAGTAGCAGAAGCATACATGCTCAAGAGGGATCACCCGAAATTCAAAGGCAACTGAATTTCGGCAACCGCGGCATCGAAGTCGGAATGCCGCGAAACTCACCGAGTCAAATCGTTTCGCCGTTTGCAGAAGAAGTATGATGTAGAACAAGTAGCAGAAGCATACATGCTCAAGAGGGATCACCCGAAATTCAAAGGCAACTGAATTTCGGCAACCGCGGCATCGAAGTCGGAATGCCGCGAAACTCACCGAGTCAAAGCGTTTCGCCGTTTCCAGAAGAAAGTATGATGTAGAACAAGTAGCAGAAGCATACATGCTCAAGAGGGATCACCCGAAATTCAAAGGCAACTGAATTTCGGCAACCGCGGCATCGAAGTCGGAATGCCGCGAAACTCACCGAGTCAAAGCGTTTCGCCTTTTCCGAAGAAGGTATGATGTAGAACAAGTAGCAGAAGCATACATGCTCAAGAGGGATCACCCGAAATTCAAAGGCAACTGAATTTCGGCAACCGGGCATCGAAGTCGGAATGCCGCGAAACTCACCGAGTCAAATCGTTTCGCCTTTTCCAGAAGAAGGTATGATGTAGAACAAGTAGCAGAAGCATACATGCTCAAGAGGGATCACCCGAAATTCAAAGGCAACTGAATTTCGGCAACCGCGGCATCGAAGTCGGAATGCCGCGAAACTCACCGAGTCAAATCGTTTCGCCTTTTCCAGAAGAAGGTATGATGTAGAACAAGTAGCAGAAGCATACATGCTCAAGAGGGATCACCCGAAATTCAAAGGCAACTGAATTTCGGCAACCGCGGCATCGAAGTCGGAATGCCGCGAAACTCACCGAGTCAAATCGTTTCGCCTTTTCCAGAAGAAGGTATGATGTAGAACAAGTAGCAGAAGCATACATGCTCAGAGGGATCACCCGAAATTCAAAGGCAACTGAATTTCGCAACCGCGGCATCGAAGTCGGAATGCCGCGAAACTCACCGAGTCAAATCGTTTCGCCTTTTCCAGAAGAAGGTATGATGTAGAACAAGTAGCAGAAGCATACATGCTCAAGAGGATCACCCGAAATTCAAAGGCAACTGAATTTCGGCAACCGGGCATCGAAGTCGGAATGCCGCGAAACTCACCGAGTCAAATCGTTTCGCCTTTTCCAGAAGAAGGTATGATGTAGAACAAGTAGCAGAAGCATACATGCTCCAGAGGGATCACCCGAAATTCAAAGGCAACTGAATTTCGGCAACCGCGGCATCGAAGTCGGAATGCCGCGAAACTCACCGAGTCAAATCGTTTCGCCTTTTCCAGAAGAGGTATGATGTAGAACAAGTAGCAGAAGCATACATGCTCAAGAGGGATCACCCGAAATTCAAAGGCAACTGAATTTCGGCAACCGCGGCATCGAAGTCGGAATGCCGCGAAACTCACCGAGTCAAATCGTTTCGCCTTTTCCGAAGAAGGTATGATGTAGAACAAGTAGCAGAAGCATACATGCTCAAGAGGGATCACCCGAAATTCAAAGGCAACTGAATTTCGGCAACCGCGGCATCGAAGTCGGAATGCCGCGAAACTCACCGAGTCAAATCGTTTCGCCTTTTCCAGAAGAAGGTATGATGTAGAACAAGTAGCAGAAGCATACATGCTCAAGAGGGATCACCCGAATTCAAAGGCAACTGAATTTCGGCAACCGCGGCATCGAAGTCGGAATGCCGCGAACTCACCGAGTCAAATCGTTTCGCCTTTTCCAGAAGAAGGTATGATGTAGAACAAGTAGCAGAAGCATACATGCTCAAGAGGGATCACCCGAAATTCAAAGGCAACTGAATTTCGGCAACCGCGGCATCGAAGTCGGAATGCCGCGAAACTCACCGAGTCAAATCGTTTCGCCTTTTCCCGAAGAAGGTATGATGTAGAACAGTAGCAGAAGCATACATGCTCAAGGGATCACCCGAAATTCAAAGGCAACTGAATTTCGGCAACCGCGGCATCGAAGTCGGAATGCCGCGAAACTCACCGAGTCAATCGTTTCGCCTTTTCCAGAAGAAGGTATGATGTAGAACAAGTAGCAGAAGCATACATGCTCAAGAGGGATCACCCGAAATTCAAAGGCAACTGAATTTCGGCAACCGCGGCATCGAAGTCGGAATGCCGCGAAACTCACCGAGTCAAATCGTTTCGCCTTTTCCGAAGAAGGTATGATGTAGAACAAGTAGCAGAAGCATATGCTCAAGAGGGATCACCCGAAATTCAAAGGCAACTGAATTTCGGCAACCGCGGCATCGAAGTCGGAATGCCGCGAAACTCACCGAGTCAAATCGTTTCGCCTTTTCCGAAGAAGGTATGATGTAGAACAAGTAGCAGAAGCATACATGCTCAAGAGGGATCACCCGAATTCAAGGCAACTGAATTTCGGCAACCGCGGCATCGAAGTCGAATGCCGCGAAACTCACCGAGTCAAATCGTTTCGCCTTTTCCAGAAGAAGGTATGATGTAGAACATAGCAGAAGCATACATGCTCAAGAGGGATCACCCGAAATTCAAGGCAACTGAATTTCGGCAACCGCGGCATCGAAGTCGGAATGCCGCGAAACTCACCGAGTCAATCGTTTCGCCTTTTCCAGAAGAGGTATGATGTAGAACAAGTAGCAGAAGCATACATGCTCAAGAGGGATCACCCGAAATTCAAAGGCAACTGAATTTCGCAACCGCGGCATCGAAGTCGGAATGCCGCGAAACTCACCGAGTCAAATCGTTTCGCCTTTTCCAGAAGAAGGTATGATGTAGAACAAGTAGCAGAAGCATACATGCTCAAGAGGATCACCCGAAATTCAAAGGCAACTGAATTTCGGCAACCGCGGCATCGAAGTCGGAATGCCGCGAAACTCACCGAGTCAAGCGTTTCGCCTTTTCCAGAAGAAGGTATGATGTAGAACAAGTAGCAGAAGCATACATGCTCAAGAGGGATCACCCGAAATTCAAAGGCAACTGAATTTCGGCAACCGGGGAATCGAAGTCCGAATGCCGCGAAACTCACCGAGTCAAATCGTTTCGCCTTTTCCGGAAGAAGGTATGATTAGAACAAGTAGCAGAAGCATACATGCTCAAAGGGATCACCCGAATTCAAAGGCAACTGAATTTCGGCAACCGCGGCATCGAAGTCGGAATGCCGCGAAACTCACCGAGTCAAATCGTTTCGCCTTTTCCAGGAAGAGGTATGATGTAGAACAAGTAGCAGAAGCATACATGCTCAAGATCACCCGAAATTCAAAGGCAACTGAATTTCGGCAACCGCGGCATCGAAGTCGGAATGCCGCGAAACTCACCGAGTCAAATCGTTTCGCCTTTTCCAGAAGAAGGTATGATGTAGAACAAGTAGCAGAAGCATACATGCTCAAGAGGGATCACCCGAAATTCAAAGGCAACTGAATTTCGGCAACCGGGGCATCGAAGTCGGAATGCCGCGAAACTCACCGAGTCAAATCGTTTCGCCCTTTGCAGAAGAAGTATGATGTAGAACAAGTAGCAGAAGCATACATGCTCAAGAGGGATCACCCGAAATTCAAAGGCAACTGAATTTCGGCAACCGGGGCATCGAAGTCGGAATGCCGCGAAACTCACCGAGTCAAAGCGTTTCGCCGTTTGCAGAAGAAGGTATGATGTAGAACAAGTAGCAGAAGCATACATGCTCAAGAGGGATCACCCGAAATTCAAAGGCAACTGAATTTCGGCAACCGGGGCATCGAAGTCGGAATGCCGCGAAACTCACCGAGTCAATCGTTTCGCCGTTTGCGGAAGAAGTATGATGTAGAACAAGTAGCAGAAGCATACATGCTCAAGAGGGATCACCCGAAATTCAAAGGCAACTGAATTTCGGCAACCGGGGCATCGAGTCGGAATGCCGCGAAACTCACCGAGTCAAAGCGTTTCGCCGTTTCCAGAAGAAAGTATGATGTAGAACAAGTAGCAGAAGCATACATGCTCAAGAGGGATCACCCGAAATTCAAAGGCAACTGAATTTCGGCAACCGGGGCATCGAAGTCGGAATGCCGCGAAACTCACCGAGTCAAAGCGTTTCGCCTTTTCCAGAAGAAGGTATGATGTAGAACAAGTAGCAGAAGCAT
>JANKYH010001417.1:0-29916 GCA_027475595.1 Populus davidiana x Populus alba var. pyramidalis
CGGTTGCCGAAATTCAGTTGCCTTTGAATTTCGGGTGATCCCTCTTGAGCATGTATGCTTCTGCTACTTGTTCTACATCATACCTCTTCTGGAAAAGGCGAAACGATTTGACTCGGTGAGTTTCGCTGCATTCCGACTTCGATGCCGCGGTTGCCGAAATTCAGTTGCCTTTGAATTTCGGGTGATCCCTTGAGCATGTATGCTTCTGCTACTTGTTCTACATCATACCTTCTTCTGGAAAAGGCGAAACCTTTGACTCGGTGAGTTTCGCGGCATTCCGACTTCGATGCCCGGGTTGCCGAAATTCATTGCCTTTGAATTTCGGGTGATCCCTCTTGAGCATGTATGCTTCTGCTACTTGTTCTAATCATACCTTCTTCTGGAAAGGCGAAAACGCTTTGACTCGGTGATTTCGCTGCATTCCACTTCGATGCCGCGGTTGCCGAAATTCAGTTGCCTTTGAATTTCGGGTGATCCCTCTTGAGCATGTATGCTTCTGCTACTTGTTCTAGATCATACCTTCTTCCGGAAAAAGCGAAACGATTTGACTCGGTGAGTTTCGCGGCATTCCGACTTCGATGCCGCGGTTGCCGAAATTCATTGCCTTTGAATTTCGGGTGATCCCTCTTGAGCATGTATGCTTCTGCTACTTGTTCTACATCATACCTTCTTCTGGAAAGGCGAAACGCTTTGACTCGGTGAGTTTCGCGGCATTCCGACTTCGATGCCAGGTTGCCGAAATTCAGTTGCCTTTGAATTTCGGGTGATCCCTCTTGAGCATGTATGCTTCTGCTACTTGTTCTACATCATACCTTCTTCTGGAAAGGCGAAACCTTTGACTCGGTGAGTTTCGCGGCATTCCGACTTCGATGCCGCGGTTGCCGAAATTCAGTTGCCTTTGAATTTCGGGTGATCCCTCTTGAGCATGTATGCTTCTGCTACTTGTTCTACATCATACCTTCTTCTGGAAAAGGCGAAACGATTTGACTCGGTGAGTTTCGCGGCATTCCGACTTCGATGCCGGTTGCCGAAATTCAGTTGCCTTTGAATTTCGGGTGATCCCTCTTGAGCATGTATGCTTCTGCTACTTGTTCTACATCATACTTCTTCTGGAAAAGGCGAAACTTTGACTCGGTGAGTTTCGCGCATTCCGACTTCGATGCCGCTGTTGCCGAAATCAGTTGCCTTTGAATTTCGGGTGATCCCTCTTGAGCATGTATGCTTCTGCTACTTGTTCTACATCATACCTTCTTCTGAAAAGGCGAAACGATTTGACTCGGTGAGTTTCGCGGCATTCCGACTTCGATGCCCCGGTTGCCGAAATTCAGTTGCCTTTGAATTTCGGGTGATCCCTCTTGAGCATGTATGCTTCTGCTACTTGTTCTACATCATACCTTCTTCTGCAAACGGCGAAACGCTTTGACTCGGTGATTTTCGCGGCATTCCGACTTCGATGCCCCGGTTGCCGAAATTCAGTTGCCTTTGAATTTCGGGTGATCCCTCTTGAGCAGTATGCTTCTGCTACTTGTTCTACATCATACCTTCTTCTGGAAAAGGCGAAACGCTTTGACTCGGTGAGTTTCGCTGCATTCCGACTTCGATGCCCCGGTTGCCGAAATTCAGTTGCCTTTGAATTTCGGGTGATCCCTCTTGAGCATGTATGCTTCTGCTACTTGTTCTACATCATACCTTCTTCTGGAAAAGGCGAAACGCTTTGACTCGGTGAGTTTCGCGGCATTCCGACTTCGATGCCCCGGTTGCCGAAATTCAGTTGCCTTTGAATTTCGGGTGATCCCTCTTGAGCATGTATGCTTCTGCTACTTGTTCTACATCATACCTTCTTCTGGAAAAGGCGAAACGATTTGACTCGGTGAGTTTCGCGGCATTCCGACTTCGATGCCGCGGTTGCCGAAATTCAGTTGCCTTTGAATTTCGGGTGATCCCTCTTGAGCATGTATGCTTCTGCTACTTGTTCTACATCATACCTTCTTCTGGAAAAGGCGAAACGATTTGACTCGGTGAGTTTCGCGGCATTCCGACTTCGATGCCGCGGTTGCCGAAATTCAGTTGCCTTTGAATTTCGGGTGATCCCTCTTGAGCATGTATGCTTCTGCTACTTGTTCTACATCATACTTTCTTCTGCAAAAGGCGAAACGCTTTGACTCGGTGAGTTTCGCGGCATTCCGACTTCGATGCCCGTTTTGCCGAAATTCAGTTGCCTTTGAATTTCGGGTGATCCCTCTTGAGCATGTATGCTTCTGCTACTTGTTCTACATCATACTTCTTCTGGAAAGGCGAAACGATTTGACTCGGTGAGTTTCGCGGCATTCCGACTTCGATGCCGGGTTGCCGAAATTCAGTTGCCTTTGAATTTCGGGTGATCCCTCTTGAGCATGTATGCTTCTGCTACTTGTTCTACATCATACTTTCTTCCGCAAAAGGCGAAACGCTTTGACTCGGTGAGTTTCGCGGCATTCCGACTTCGATGCCGCGGTTGCCGAAATTCAGTTGCCTTTGAATTTCGGGTGATCCCTCTTGAGCATGTATGCTTCTGCTACTTGTTCTATCATACCTTCTTCCGGAAAAGGCGAAACGATTTGACTCGTGAGTTTCGCGCATTCCGACTTCGATGCCCCGTTGCCGAAATTCAGTTGCCTTTGAATTTCGGGTGATCCCTCTTGAGCATGTATGCTTCTGCTACTTGTTCTACATCATACCTTCTTCTGGAAAAGGCGAAACGATTTGACTCGTGAGTTTCGCGCATTCCGACTTCGATGCCGCGGTTGCCGAAATTCAGTTGCCTTTGAATTTCGGGTGATCCCTCTTGAGCATGTATGCTTCTGCTACTTTTCTACATCATACCTTCTTCTGGAAAAGGCGAAACGCTTTGACTCGGTGAGTTTCGCGGCATTCCGACTTCGATGCCGCCGGTTGCCGAAATTCAGTTGCCTTTGAATTTCGGTGATCCCTCTTGAGCATGTATGCTTCTGCTACTTGTTCTACATCATACCTTCTTCTGGAAAAGGCGAAACGCTTTGACTCGGTGAGTTTCGCGCATTCCGACTTCGATGCCGCGGTTGCCGAAATTCAGTTGCCTTTGAATTTCGGGTGATCCCTCTTGAGCATGTATGCTTCTGCTACTTGTTCTCATCATACCTTCTTGCTAAAAGGCGAAACGATTTGACTCGGTGAGTTTCGCGGCATTCCGACTTCGATGCCGCGGTTGCCGAAATTCAGTTGCCTTTGAATTTCGGGTGATCCCTCTTGAGCATGTATGCTTCTGCTACTTGTTCTACATCATACCTTCTTCTGGAAAAGGCGAAACGATTTGACTCGTGAGTTTCGCGGCATTCCGACTTCGATGCCGCGGTTGCCGAAATTCAGTTGCCTTTGAATTTCGGGTGATCCCTCTTGCATGTATGCTTCTGCTACTTGTTCTACATCATACCTTCTTCGAAAAGGCGAACGATTTGACTCGGTGAGTTTCGCGGCATTCCGACTTCGATGCCCGGGTGCCGAAATTCAGTTGCCTTTGAATTTCGGTGATCCCTCTTGAGCATGTATGCTTCTGCTACTTGTTCTACATCATACCTTCTTCTGAAAAGGCGAAACGCTTTGACTCGGTGAGTTTCGCGGCATTCCGACTTCGATGCCGCGGTTGCCGAAATTCAGTTGCCTTTGAATTTCGGGTGATCCCTCTTGAGCATGTATGCTTCTGCTACTTGTTCTACATCATACCTTCTTCTGGAAAAGGCGAAACGCTTTGACTCGGTGAGTTTCGCGGCATTCCGACTTCGATGCCCCGGTTGCCGAAATTCAGTTGCCTTTGAATTTCGGGTGATCCCTCTTGAGCATGTATGCTTCTGCTACTTGTTCTACATCATACTTTCTTCTGCAAACGGCGAAACGCTTTGACTCGGTGAGTTTCGCGGCATTCCGACTTCGATGCCCCGGTTGCCGAAATTCAGTTGCCTTTGAATTTCGGGTGATCCCTCTTGAGCATGTATGCTTCTGCTACTTGTTCTACATCATACCTTCTTCTGGAAAAGGCGAAACGATTTGACCGGTGAGTTTCGCGGCATTCCGACTTCGATGCCCCGGTTGCCGAAATTCAGTTGCCTTTGAATTTCGGGTGATCCCTCTTGAGCATGTATGCTTCTGCTACTTGTTCTACCATACCTTCTTCTGCAAAGGGCGAAACGCTTTGACTCGGTGAGTTTCGCGGCATTCCGACTTCGATGCCCCGGTTGCCGAAATTCAGTTGCCTTTGAATTTCGGGTGATCCTCTTGAGCATGTATGCTTCTGCTACTTGTTCTACATCATACCTTCTTCCGGAAAAAGGCGAAATGATTTGACTCGGTGAGTTTCGCGGCATTCCGACTTCGATGCCCCGGTTGCCGAAATTCAGTTGCCTTTGAATTTCGGGTGATCCCTCTTGAGCATGTATGCTTCTGCTACTTGTTCTACATCATACCTTCTTCTGGAAAAGGCGAAACGATTTGACTCGGTGAGTTTCGCGGCATTCCGACTTCGATGCCCCGTTTGCGAATTCAGTTGCCTTTGAATTCGGGTGATCCCTCTTGAGCATGTGCTTCTGCTACTTGTTCTACATCATACCTTCTTCTGGAAAAGGCGAAACGATTTGACTCGTGAGTTTCGCGGCATTCCGACTTCGATGCCGCGGTTGCCGAAATTCAGTTGCCTTTGAATTTCGGGTGATCCCTCTTGAGCATGTATGCTTCTGCTACTTGTTCTACATCATACCTTCTTCTGGAAAAGGCGAAACCTTTGACTCGGTGATTTTCGCGGCATTCCGACTTCGATGCCGCGGTTGCCGAAATTCGTTGCCTTTGAATTTCGGGTGATCCCTCTTGAGCATGTATGCTTCTGCTACTTGTTCTACATCATACCTTCTTCTGAAAAGGCGAAACGATTTGACTCGGTGAGTTTCGCGGCATTCCGACTTCGATGCCCGGTTGCCGAAATTCAGTTGCCTTTGAATTTCGGGTGATCCCTCTTGAGCATGTTGCTTCTGCTACTTGTTCTACATCATACTTCTTCTGGAAAAGGCGAAACGATTTGACTCGGTGAGTTTCGCGCATTCCGACTTCGATGCCGCGGTTGCCGAAATTCAGTTGCCTTTGAATTTCGGTGATCCCTCTTGAGCATGTATGCTTCTGCTACTTGTTCTACATCATACCTTCTTCTGGAAAGGCGAAACGCTTTGACTCGGTGAGTTTCGCTGCATTCCGACTTCGATGCCGCGGTTGCCGAAATTCAGTTGCCTTTGAATTTCGGGTGATCCCTCTTGAGCATGTATGCTTCTGCTACTTGTTCTGATCATACCTTCTTCTGAAAAAGGCGAAACGATTTGACTCGGTGAGTTTCGCGGCATTCCGACTTCGATGCCCGGTTGCAAATTCAGTTGCCTTTAATTTCGGGTGATCCCTCTTGAGCATGTATGCTTCTGCTACTTGTTCTACATCATACCTTCTTCTGGAAAAGGCGAAACGCTTTGACTCGTGAGTTTCGCGGCATTCCGACTTCGATGCCCCGGTTGCCGAAATTCAGTTGCCTTTGAATTTCGGTGATCCCTCTTGAGCATGGATGCTTCTGCTACTTGTTCTACATCATACCTTCTTCTGGAAAAGGCGAAACGATTTGACTCGGTGATTTCGCGCATTCCGACTTCGATGCCGCGTTGCCGAAATTCAGTTGCCTTTGAATTTCGGGTGATCCCTCTTGAGCATGTATGCTTCTGCTACTTGTTCTACATCATACCTTCTTCTGGAAAAGGCGAAACGCTTTGACTCGGTGAGTTTCGCGGCATTCCGACTTCGATGCCCCGTTGCCGAAATTCATTGCCTTTGAATTTCGGGTGATCCCTCTTGAGCATGTATGCTTCTGCTACTTGTTCTACTCATACCTTCTTCTGGAAAAGGCGAAACGATTTGACTCGGTGAGTTTCGCGGCATTCCGACTTCGATGCCGCGGTTGCCGAAATTCAGTTGCCTTTGAATTTCGGGTGATCCCTCTTGAGCATGTATGCTTCTGCTACTTGTTCTACATCATACCTTCTTCTGGAAAGGCGAAACGATTTGACTCGGTGAGTTTCGCGGCATTCCGACTTCGATGCCGCGGTTGCCGAAATTCAGTTGCCTTTGAATTTCGGGTGATCCCTCTTGAGCATGTATGCTTCTGCTACTTGTTCTCATCATACCTTCTTCTGAAAAGGCGAAACGATTTTGACTCGGTGAGTTTCGCGGCATTCCGACTTCGATGCCCGGTTGCCGAAATTCAGTTGCCTTTGAATTTCGGGTGATCCTCTTGAGCATGTATGCTTCTGCTACTTGTTCTACATCATACCTTCTTCTGGAAAAGGCGAAACGCTTTGACTCGTGAGTTTCGCGGCATCCGACTTCGATGCCGCGGTTGCCGAAATTCAGTTGCCTTTGAATTTCGGTGATCCCTCTTGAGCATGTATGCTTCTGCTACTTGTTCTACATCATACCTTCTTCTGGAAAAGGCGAAACGATTTGACTCGGTGGTTTCGCGCGCATTCCGACTTCGATGCCGCGGTTGCCGAAATTCAGTGCCTTTGATTTCGGGTGATCCCTCTTGAGCATGTATGCTTCTGCTACTTGTTCTACATCATACCTTCTTCTGAAAAGGCGAAAGATTTGACTCGGTGAGTTTCGCGGCATTCCGACTTCGATGCCGCGGTTGCCGAATTCAGTTGCCTTTGAATTTCGGGTGATCCCTCTTGAGCATGTATGCTTCTGCTACTTGTTCTACATCATACCTTCTTTGGAAAAGGCGAAACGATTTGACTCGGTGAGTTTCGCGGCATTCCGACTTCGATGCCGCGGTTGCCGAAATTCAGTTGCCTTTGAATTTCGGGTGACCCTCTTGAGCATGTATGCTTCTGCTACTTGTTCTCAGATCATACCTTCTTCCGAAAAGGCGAAATGATTTGACTCGGTGAGTTTCGCGGCATTCCATTCCGATTCGATGCCCGGTTGCAAATTCAGTTGCCTTTGAATTTCGGTGATCCCTCTTGAGCATGTATGCTTCTGCTACTTTGTTCTACATCATACCTTCTTCTGGAAAAGGCGAAACGCTTTGACTCGGTGAGTTTCGCGCATTCCGACTTCGATGCCCCGGTTGCCGAAATTCAGTTGCCTTTGAATTTCGGGTGATCCCTCTTGAGCATGTATGCTTCTGCTACTTGTTCTACATCATACCTTCTTCTGAAAAGGCGAAACGATTTGACTCGGTGAGTTTCGCGGCATTCCGACTTCGATGCCCGGTTGCCGAAATTCAGTTGCCTTTGAATTTCGGTGATCCCTCTTGAGCATGTATGCTTCTGCTACTTGTTCTACATCATACCTTCTTCGGAAAAGGCGAAACGCTTTGACTCGGTGAGTTTCGCGGCATTCCGACTTCGATGCCCCGGTTGCCGAAATTCAGTTGCCTTTGAATTCGGGTGATCCCTCTTGAGCATGTATGCTTCTGCTACTTGTTCTACATCATACCTTCTTCTGGAAAGGCGAAACGCTTTGACTCGGTGAGTTTCGCGGCATTCCGACTTCGATGCCCGGTTGCCGAAATTCAGTTGCCTTTGAATTTCGGTGATCCCTCTTGAGCATGTATGCTTCTGCTACTTGTTCTACATCATACCTTCTTCTGGAAAAGGCGAAACGATTTGACTCGGTGAGTTTCGCGGCATTCCGACTTCGATGCCGCGGTTGCCGAAATTCAGTTGCCTTTGAATTTCGGGTGATCCCTCTTGAGCATATGCTTCTGCTACTTGTTCTACATCATACCTTCTTCTGGAAAAGGCGAAACGCTTTGACTCGGTGAGTTTCGCGGCATTCCGACTTCGATCCCGTTGCCGAAATTCAGTTGCCTTTGAATTTCGGGTGATCCCTCTTGAGCATGTATGCTTCTGCTACTTGTTCTACATCATACCTTCTTCTGGAAAAGGCGAAACGATTTGACTCGGTGAGTTTCGCGGCATTCCGACTTCGATGCCGCGGTTGCCGAAATTCAGTTGCCTTTGAATTTCGGGTGATCCCTCTTGAGCATGTATGCTTCTGCTACTTGTTCTACATCATACCTTCTTCTGGAAAAGGCGAAACGATTTGACTCGGTGAGTTTCGCGGCATTCCGACTTCGATGCCGCGGTTGCCGAAATTCAGTTGCCTTTGAATTTCGGGTGATCCCTCTTGAGCATGTATGCTTCTGCTACTTGTTCTACATCATACCTTCTTCTGGAAAAGGCGAAACGATTTGACTCGGTGAGTTTCGCGGCATTCCGACTTCGATGCCGCGGTTGCCGAAATTCAGTTGCCTTTGAATTTCGGGTGATCCCTCTTGAGCATGTATGCTTCTGCTACTTGTTCTACATCATACCTTCTTCTGGAAGGCGAAACGATTTGACTCGGTGAGTTTCGCGGCATTCCGACTTCGATGCCGCGGTTGCCGAAATTCAGTTGCCTTTGAATTTCGGGTGATCCCTCTTGAGCATGTATGCTTCTGCTACTTGTTCTACATCATACCTTCTTCTGGAAAAGGCGAAACGATTTGACTCGGTGAGTTTCGCGCATTCCGACTTCGATGCCGCGGTTGCCGAAATTCAGTTGCCTTTGAATTTCGGGTGATCCCTCTTGAGCATGTATGCTTCTGCTACTTGTTCTACATCATACCTTCTTCTGGAAAAGGCGAAACGATTTGACTCGGTGAGTTTCGCTGCATTCCGACTTCGATGCCGCGGTTGCCGAAATTCAGTTGCCTTTGAATTTCGGGTGATCCCTCTTGAGCATGTATGCTTCTGCTACTTGTTCTACATCATACCTTCTTCTGGAAAAGGCGAACGCTTTGACTCGGTGATTTTCGCGCATTCCGACTTCGATGCCGCGGTTGCCGAAATTCAGTTGCCTTGAATTTCGGGTGATCCCTCTTGAGCATGTATGCTTCTGCTACTTGTTCTACATCATACCTTCTTCTGGAAAAGGCGAAACGATTTGACTCGGTGAGTTTCGCGGCATTCCGACTTCGATGCCCCGGTTGCCGAAATTCAGTTGCCTTGAATTTCGGGTGATCCCTCTTGAGCATGTATGCTTCTGCTACTTGTTCTACATCATACCTTCTTCTGGAAAAGGCGAAACGCTTTGACTCGGTGAGTTTCGCGGCATTCCGACTTCGATGCCCGGTTGCCGAAATTCAGTTGCCTTTGAATTTCGGGTGATCCCTCTTGAGCATGTATGCTTCTGCTACTTGTTCTACATCATACCTTCTTCTGGAAAAGGCGAAACGATTTGACTCGGTGAGTTTCGCGGCATTCCGACTTCGATGCCGCGGTTGCCGAAATTCATTGCCTTTGAATTTCGGTGATCCCTCTTGAGCATGTATGCTTCTGCTACTTGTTCTACATCATACCTTCTTCTGGAAAAGGCGAAACTTTGACTCGGTGAGTTTCGCGGCATTCCGACTTCGATGCCGCGGTTGCCGAAATTCAGTTGCCTTTGAATTTCGGGTGATCCCTCTTGAGCATGTATGCTTCTGCTACTTGTTCTACATCATACCTTCTTCTGGAAAAGGCGAAACGTTTGACTCGGTGAGTTTCGCGGCATTCCGACTTCGATGCCCCGGTTGCCGAAATTCAGTTGCCTTTGAATTTCGGGTGATCCCTCTTGAGCATGTATGCTTCTGCTACTTGTTCTACATCATACCTTCTTCTGGAAAAGGCGAAACGATTTGACTCGGTGAGTTTCGCGGCATTCCGACTTCGATGCCCGGTTGCCGAAATTCAGTTGCCTTTGAATTTCGGGTGATCCCTCTTGAGCATGTATGCTTCTGCTACTTGTTCTACATCATACCTCTTCTGGAAAAGGCGAAACGATTTGACTCGGTGAGTTTCGCGGCATTCCGACTTCGATGCCGCGTTGCCGAAATTCAAATTCAGTTGCCTTTGAATTTCGGTGATCCCTCTTGAGCATGTATGCTTCTGCTACTTGTTCTACATCATACCTTCTTCTGGAAAAGGCGAAACGCTTTGACTCGGTGAGTTTCGCGGCATTCCGACTTCGATGCCGCGGTTGCCGAAATTCAGTTGCCTTTGAATTCGGGTGATCCCTCTTGAGCATGTATGCTTCTGCTACTTGTTCTACATCATACCTTCTTCTGGAAAAGGCGAAACGCTTTGACTCGGTGAGTTTCGCGCATTCCGACTTCGATGCCGCGGTTGCCGAAATTCAGTTGCCTTTGAATTTCGGGTGATCCCTCTTGAGCATGTATGCTTCTGCTACTTGTTCTCCATCATACCTTCTTCCGCAAACGGCGAAACGCTTTGACTCGGTGAGTTTCGCGGCATTCCGACTTCGATGCCCCGGTTGCCGAAATTCAGTTGCCTTTGAATTTCGGGTGATCCCTCTTGAGCATGTATGCTTCTGCTACTTGTTCTACATCCCTTCTTCTGGAAAAGGCGAAACGATTTGACTCGGTGAGTTTCGCGGCATTCCGACTTCGATGCCGCGTTGCCGAAATTCAGTTGCCTTTGAATTTCGGGTGATCCCTCTTGAGCATGTATGCTTCTGCTACTTGTTCTACACATATACCTTCTTCTGGAAAAGGCGAAACGCTTTGACTCGGTGAGTTTCGCGGCATTCCGACTTCGATGCCCCGGTTGCCGAAATTCAGTTGCCTTTGAATTTCGGGTGATCCCTCTTGAGCATGTATGCTTCTGCTACTTGTTCTACATCATACCTTCTTCCGCAAACGGCGAAACGCTTTGACTCGGTGAGTTTCGCGGCATTCCGACTTCGATGCCGCGGTTGCCGAAATTCAGTTGCCTTTGAATTTCGGGTGATCCCTCTTGAGCATGTATGCTTCTGCTACTTGTTCTACATCATACCTTCTTCCGCAAACGGCGAAACGCTTTGACTCGGTGAGTTTCGCGGCATTCCGACTTCGATGCCCCGGTTGCCGAAATTCAGTTGCCTTTGAATTTCGGGTGATCCCTCTTGAGCATGTATGCTTCTGCTACTTGTTCTACATCATACCTTCTTCCGGAAAAGGCGAAACGCTTTGACTCGGTGAGTTTCGCGGCATTCCGACTTCGATGCCCCGGTTGCGAAATTCAGTTGCCTTTGAATTTCGGGTGATCCCTCTTGAGCATGTATGCTTCTGCTACTTGTTCTACATCATACCTTCTTCTGGAAAAGCGAAACGCTTTGACTCGGTGAGTTTCGCGGCATTCCGACTTCGATGCCGCGGTTGCCGAAATTCAGTTGCCTTTGAATTTCGGGTGATCCCTCTTGAGCATGTATGCTTCTGCTACTTGTTCTACATCATACCTTCTTCCGCAAAAGGCGAAACGCTTTGACTCGGTGAGTTTCGCGGCATTCCGACTTCGATGCCCCGGTTGCCGAAATTCAGTGCCTTTGAATTTCGGGTGATCCCTCTTGAGCATGTATGCTTCTGCTACTTGTTCTCCAGCACACTTCCTTCCGCAAAAGGCGTAACGATTTGACTCGGTGAGTTTCGCGGCATTCCGACTTCGATGCCCCGGTTGCCGAAATTCAGTTGCCTTTGAATTTCGGGTGATCCCTCTTGAGCATGTATGCTTCTGCTACTTGTTCTACATCATACCTTCTTCGGAAAAGGCGAAACGATTTGACTCGGTGAGTTTTCGCGGCATTCCGACTTCGATGCCGCGGTTGCCGAAATTCAGTTGCCTTTGAATTTCGGGTGATCCCTCTTGAGCATGTATGCTTCTGCTACTTGTTCTACATCATACCTCTTCTGCAAAAGGCGAAACGCTTTGACTCGGTGAGTTTCGCGGCATTCCGACTTCGATGCCCCGGTTGCCGAAATTCAGTTGCCTTGAATTTCGGGTGATCCCTCTTGAGCATGTATGCTTCTGCTACTTGTTCTACATCATACCTTCTTCCGCAAACGGCGAAACGCTTTGACTCGGTGAGTTTCGCGGCATTCCGACTTCGATGCCCCGTTGCCGAAATTCAGTTGCCTTTGAATTTCGGGTGATCCCTCTTGAGCATGTATGCTTCTGCTACTTGTTCTACATCATACCTTCTTCTGGAAAAGGCGAAATGATTTGACTCGGTGAGTTTCGCGGCATTCCGACTTCGATGCCGGGTTGCCGAAATTCAGTTGCCTTTGAATTTCGGGTGATCCCTCTTGAGCATGTATGCTTCTGCTACTTTCTCACATCATACCTTCTTCTGGAAAAGGCGAAACGATTTGACTCGGTGAGTTTCGCGGCATTCCGACTTCGATGCCGCGGTTGCCGAAATTCAGTTGCCTTTGAATTTCGGGTGATCCCTCTTGAGCATGTATGCTTCTGCTACTTGTTCTACATCATACCTTCTTCTGGAAAAGGCGAACGATTTGACTCGGTGAGTTTCGCTGCATTCCGACTTCGATGCCGCGGTTGCCGAAATTCAGTTGCCTTTGAATTTCGGGTGATCCCTCTTGAGCATGTATGCTTCTGCTACTTGTCTACATCATACCTTCTTCCGGAAAAAGGCGAAACGATTTGACTCGGAGTTTCGCGGCATTCCGACTTCGATGCCGCGGTTGCCGAATTCAGTTGCCTTTGAATTTCGGGTGATCCCTCTTGAGCATGTATGCTTCTGCTACTTGTTCTACATCATACCTTCTTCTGCAAAAGGCGAAACGCTTTGACTCGGTGAGTTTCGCGGCATTCCGACTTCGATGCCCGGTTGCCGAAATTCAGTTGCCTTTGAATTTCGGGTGATCCCTCTTGAGCATGTATGCTTCTGCTACTTGTTCTACATCATACCTTCTTCGGAAAAGGCGAAATGATTTGACTCGGTGAGTTTCGCGGCATTCCGACTTCGATGCCCCGGTTGCCGAAATTCAGTTGCCTTTGAATTTCGGGTGATCCCTCTTGAGCATGTATGCTTCTGCTACTTGTTCTACATCATACCTTCTTCTGCAAAAGGCGAAACGCTTTGACTCGGTGAGTTTCGCGGCATTCCGACTTCGATGCCCCGGTTGCCGAAATTCAGTTGCCTTTGAATTTCGGGTGATCCCTCTTGAGCATGTATGCTTCTGCTACTTGTTCTACATCATACCTTCTTCCGCAAAAGGCGAAACGCTTTGACTCGGTGAGTTTCGCGGCATTCCGACTTCGATGCCCCGGTTGCCGAAATTCAGTTGCCTTTGAATTTCGGGTGATCCCTCTTGAGCATGTATGCTTCTGCTACTTGTTCTACATCATACCTTCTTCTGCAAAAGGCGAAACGCTTTGACTCGGTGAGTTTCGCGGCATTCCGACTTCGATGCCCGGTTGCCGAAATTCAGTTGCCTTTGAATTTCGGGTGATCCCTCTTGAATGTATGCTTCTGCTACTTGTTCTACATCATACCTTCTTCTGGAAAAGGCGAACGATTTGACTCGGTGAGTTTCGCGGCATTCCGACTTCGATGCCCGGTTGCCGAAATTCAGTTGCCTTTGAATTTCGGGTGATCCCTCTTGAGCATGTATGCTTCTGCTACTTGTTCTACATCATACCTTCTTCGGAAAAGGCGAAACGATTTGACTCGGTGAGTTTCGCGGCATTCCGACTTCGATGCCCCGGTTGCCGAAATTCAGTTGCCTTTGAATTTCGGTGATCCCTCTGAGCATGTATGCTTCTGCTACTTGTTCTACATCATACCTTCTTCTGGAAAAGGCGAAACGATTTGACTCGGTGAGTTTCGCGGCATTCCGACTTCGATGCCGCGGTTGCCGAAATTCAGTTGCCTTTGAATTTCGGGTGATCCCTCTTGAGCATGTATGCTTCTGCTACTTGTTCTACATCATACCTTCTTCTGGAAAAGGCGAAACGATTTGACTCGGTGAGTTTCGCGGCATTCCGACTTCGATGCCGCGGTTGCCGAAATTCAGTTGCCTTTGAATTTCGGGTGATCCCTCTTGAGCATGTATGCTTCTGCTACTTGTTCTACATCATACCTTCTTCCGGAAAAGGCGAAACGATTTGACTCGGTGAGTTTCGCGGCATTCCGACTTCGATGCCCCGGTTGCCGAAATTCAGTTGCCTTTGAATTTCGGGTGATCCCTCTTGAGCATATGCTTCTGCTACTTGTTCTACATCATACCTTCTTCTGGAAAAGGCGAAACGCTTTGACTCGGTGAGTTTCGCGGCATTCCGACTTCGATGCCGCGGTTGCCGAAATTCAGTTGCCTTTGAATTTCGGGTGATCCCTCTTGAGCATGTATGCTTCTGCTACTTGTTCTACATCATACCTTCTTCTGGAAAAGGCGAAACGCTTTGACTCGGTGAGTTTCGCGGCATTCCGACTTCGATGCCCCGGTTCCGAAATTCAGTTGCCTTTGAATTTCGGGTGATCCCTCTTGAGCATGTATGCTTCTGCTACTTGTTCTACATCATACCTTCTTCTGGAAAAGGCGAAACGCTTTGACTCGGTGAGTTTCGCGGCATTCCGACTTCGATGCCGCGGTTGCCGAAATTCAGTTGCCTTTGAATTTCGGGTGATCCCTCTTGAGCATGTATGCTTCTGCTACTTGTTCTACATCATACCTTCTTCTGGAAAAGGCGAAACGATTTGACTCGGTGAGTTCGCGGCATTCCGACTTCGATGCCGCGGTGCCGAAATTCAGTTGCCTTTGAATTTCGGTGATCCCTCTTGAGCATGTATGCTTCTGCTACTTGTGTTCTACATCATACCTTCTTCTGGAAAAGGCGAAACGATTTGACTCGGTGAGTTTCGCGGCATTCCGACTTCGATGCCCCGGTTGCCGAAATTCAGTTGCCTTTGAATTTCGGGTGATCCCTCTTGAGCATGTATGCTTCTGCTACTTGTTCTACATCATACCTTCTTCTGCAAAAGGCGAAACGCTTTGACTCGGTGAGTTTCGCGGCATTCCGACTTCGATGCCCCGTTTGCCGAAATTCAGTTGCCTTTGAATTTCGGGTGATCCCTCTTGAGCATGTATGCTTCTGCTACTTGTTCTACATCATACCTTCTTCTGGAAAAGGCGAAACGATTTGACTCGGTGAGTTTCGCGGCATTCCGACTTCGATGCCCCGGTTGCCGAAATTCAGTTGCCTTTGAATTTCGGGTGATCCCTCTTGAGCATGTATGCTTCTGCTACTTGTTCTACATCATACCTTCTTCTGGAAAAGGCGAAACGCTTTGACTCGGTGAGTTTCGCGGCATTCCGACTTCGATGCCGCGGTTGCCGAAATTCAGTTGCCTTTGAATTTCGGGTGATCCCTCTTGAGCATGGATGCTTCTGCTACTTGTTCTACATCATACCTTCTTCTGGAAAAGGCGAAACGCTTTGACTCGGTGAGTTTCGCTGCATTCCGACTTCGATGCCGCGGTTGCCGAAATTCAGTTGCCTTTGAATTCGGGTGATCCCTCTTGAGCATGTATGCTTCTGCTACTTGTTCTACATCATACCTTCTTCTGGAAAAGGCGAAACGCTTTGACTCGGTGAGTTTCGCTGCATTCCGACTTCGATGCCGCGGTTGCCGAAATTCAGTTGCCTTTGAATTTCGGGTGATCCCTCTTGAGCATGTATGCTTCTGCTACTTGTTCTACATCATACCTTCTTCCGGAAAAGGCGAAACGATTTGACTCGGTGAGTTTCGCGGCATTCCGACTTCGATGCCGCGGTTGCCGAAATTCAGTTGCCTTTGAATTTCGGGTGATCCCTCTTGAGCATGTATGCTTCTGCTACTTGTTCTACATCATACCTTCTTCTGAAAAGGCGAAACGCTTTGACTCGGTGAGTTTCGCGGCATTCCGACTTCGATGCCGCGGTTGCCGAAATTCAGTTGCCTTTGAATTTCGGGTGATCCCTCTTGAGCATGATGCTTCTGCTACTTGTTCTACATCATACCTTCTTCTGGAAAAGGCGAAACGATTTGACTCGGTGAGTTTCGCGGCATTCCGACTTCGATGCCGCGGTTGCCGAAATTCAGTTGCCTTTGAATTTCGGGTGATCCCTCTTGAGCATGTATGCTTCTGCTACTTGTTCTACATCATACCTTCTTCTGGAAAAGGCGAAACGATTTGACTCGGTGAGTTTCGCGGCATTCCGACTTCGATGCCGCGTTGCCGAAATTCAGTTGCCTTTGAATTTCGGGTGATCCCTCTTGAGCATGTATGCTTCTGCTACTTGTTCTACATCATACCTTCTTCTGGAAAGGCGAAACGATTTGACTCGTGAGTTTCGCGGCATTCCGACTTCGATGCCCCGGTTGCCGAAATTCAGTTGCCTTTGAATTTCGGGTGATCCCTCTTGAGCATGTATGCTTCTGCTACTTGTTCTACATCATACCTTCTTCTGAAAAGGCGAAACGATTTGACTCGGTGAGTTTCGCGGCATTCCGACTTCGATGCCCGCGGTTGCCGAAATTCAGTTGCCTTTGAATTTCGGGTGATCCCTCTTGAGCATGTATGCTTCTGCTACTTGTTCTACATCATACCTTCTTCTGGAAAAGGCGAAACGCTTTGACTCGGTGAGTTTCGCGGCATTCCGACTTCGATGCCCCGGTTGCCGAAATTCAGTTGCCTTTGAATTTCGGGTGATCCTCTTGAGCATGTATGCTTCTGCTACTTGTTCTACATCATACCTTCTTCTGGAAAAGGCGAAACGATTTGACTCGGTGAGTTTCGCGGCATTCCGACTTCGATGCCGCGGTTGCCGAAATTCAGTTGCCTTTGAATTTCGGGTGATCCCTCTTGAGCATGTATGCTTCTGCTACTTGTTCTACATCATACCTTCTTCTGGAAAAGGCGAAACGCTTTGACTCGGTGAGTTTCGCGGCATTCCGACTTCGATGCCCGGTTGCCGAAATTCAGTTGCCTTTGAATTTCGGGTGATCCCTCTTGAGCATGTATGCTTCTGCTACTTGTTCTACATCATACCTTCTTCTGGAAAAGGCGAAACGATTGACTCGGTGAGTTTCGCGGCATTCCGACTTCGATGCCCCGGTTGCCGAAATTCAGTTGCCTTTGAATTTCGGGTGATCCCTCTTGAGCATGTTTGCTTCTGCTACTTGTTCTACATCATACCTTCTTCTGGAAAAGGCGAAACGCTTTGACTCGGTGAGTTTCGCGGCATTCCGACTTCGATGCCGCGGTTGCCGAAATTCAGTTGCCTTTGAATTTCGGGTGATCCCTCTTGAGCATGTATGCTTCTGCTACTTGTTCTACATCATACCTTCTTCTGGAAAAGCGAAACGATTTGACTCGGTGAGTTTCGCGGCATTCCGACTTCGATGCCCGGTTTGCCGAAATTCAGTTGCCTTTGAATTTCGGGTGATCCCTCTTGAGCATGTATGCTTCTGCTACTTGTTCTACATCATACCTTCTTCTGGAAAAGGCGAAACGATTTGACTCGGTGAGTTTCGCGGCATTCCGACTTCGATGCCCCGGTTGCCGAAATTCAGTTGCCTTTGAATTTCGGGTGATCCCTCTTGAGCATGTATGCTTCTGCTACTTGTTCTACATCAGACCTTCTTCCGCAAACGGCGAAACGCTTTGACTCGGTGAGTTTCGCGGCATTCCGACTTCGATGCCGCGGTTGCCGAAATTCAGTTGCCTTTGAATTTCGGGTGATCCCTCTTGAGCATGATGCTTCTGCTACTTGTTCTACATCATACCTTCTTCTGGAAAAGGCGAAACCTTTGACTCGGTGAGTTTCGCGGCATTCCGACTTCGATGCCGCGGTTGCCGAAATTCATTGCCTTTGAATTTCGGGTGATCCCTCTTGAGCATGTATGCTTCTGCTACTTGTTCTACATCATACCTTCTTCTGGAAAAGGCGAAACGATTTGACTCGGTGAGTTTCGCGGCATTCCGACTTCGATGCCCGGTTGCCGAAATTCAGTTGCCTTTGAATTTCGGGTGATCCCTCTTGAGCATGTATGCTTCTGCTACTTGTTCTACATCATACTTTCTTCCGCAAACGGCGAAACGCTTTGACTCGGTGAGTTTCGCGGCATTCCGACTTCGATGCCCGTTTTGCCGAAATTCAGTTGCCTTTGAATTTCGGGTGATCCCTCTTGAGCATGTCTTCTTCTGCTACTTGTTCTACATCATACCTTCTTCTGGAAAAGGCGAAACGATTTGACTCGGTGAGTTTCGCGGCATTCCGACTTCGATGCCGGGTTGCCGAAATTCAGTTGCCTTTGAATTTCGGGTGATCCCTCTTGAGCATGTATGCTTCTGCTACTTGTTCTACATCACTACCTTCTTCTGGAAAAGGCGAAACGATTTGACTCGGTGAGTTTCGCGGCATTCCGACTTCGATGCCGCGGTTGCCGAAATTCAGTTGCCTTTGAATTTCGGTGATCCCTCTTGAGCATGTATGCTTCTGCTACTTGTTCTACATCATACTTCTTCTGGAAAAGGCGAAACGATTTGACTCGGTGAGTTTCGCGGCATTCCGACTTCGATGCCCCGGTTGCCGAAATTCAGTTGCCTTTGAATTTCGGGTGATCCCTCTTGAGCATGTATGCTTCTGCTACTTGTTCTACATCATACCTTCTTCTGCAAAAGGCGAAACGCTTTGACTCGGTGAGTTTCGCGGCATTCCGACTTCGATGCCCGCGGTTGCCGAAATTCAGTTGCCTTTGAATTTCGGGTGATCCCTCTTGAGCATGTATGCTTCTGCTACTTGTTCTACATCATACCTTCTTCTGGAAAAGCGAAACGATTTGACTCGGTGAGTTTCGCGGCATTCCGACTTCGATGCCCCGGTTGCCGAAATTCAGTTGCCTTTGAATTTCGGGTGATCCCTCTTGAGCATGTATGCTTCTGCTACTTGTTCTACATCATACCTTCTCTGGAAAAGGCGAAACGCTTTGACTCGGTGAGTTTCGCGGCATTCCGACTTCGATGCCGCGGTTGCCGAAATTCAGTTGCCTTTGAATTTCGGGTGATCCCTCTTGAGCATGTATGCTTCTGCTACTTGTTCTACATCATACCTTCTTCTGGAAAAGGCGAAACGCTTTGACTCGGTGAGTTTCGCGGCATTCCGACTTCGATGCCCCGGTTGCCGAAATTCAGTTGCCTTTGAATTTCGGGTGATCCCTCTTGAGCATGTATGCTTCTGCTACTTGTTCTACATCATACTTTCTTCTGGAAAGGCGAAACGCTTTGACTCGGTGAGTTTCGCGGCATTCCGACTTCGATGCCCCGTTGCCAAATTCAGTTGCCTTTGAATTTCGGGTGATCCCTCTTGAGCATGTATGCTTCTGCTACTTGTTCTACATCATACCTTCTTCTGGAAAAGGCGAAACGATTTGACTCGGTGAGTTTCGCGGCATTCCGACTTCGATGCCGCGTTGCCGAAATTCAGTTGCCTTTGAATTTCGGGTGATCCCTCTTGAGCATGTATGCTTCTGCTACTTGTTCTACATCATACCTTCTTCTGGAAAAGGCGAACGATTTGACTCGGTGAGTTTCGCGGCATTCCGACTTCGATGCCGCGGTTGCCGAAATTCAGTTGCCTTTGAATTTCGGGTGATCCCTCTTGAGCATGTATGCTTCTGCTACTTGTTCTACATCATACCTTCTTCTGGAAAAGGCGAAACGATTTGACTCGGTGAGTTTCGCGCATTCCGACTTCGATGCCGCGGTTGCCGAAATTCAGTTGCCTTTGAATTTCGGGTGATCCCTCTTGAGCATGTATGCTTCTGCTACTTGTTCTACATCATACCTTCTTCTGGAAAGGCGAAACGCTTTGACTCGGTGTTTTCGCGGCATTCCGACTTCGATGCCGCGGTTGCCGAAATTCAGTTGCCTTTGAATTTCGGGTGATCCCTCTTGAGCATGTATGCTTCTGCTACTTGTTCTACATCATACCTTCTTCGGAAAAGGCGAAACGATTTGACTCGGTGAGTTTCGCGCATTCCGACTTCGATGCCCCGTTGCCGAAATTCAGTTGCCTTTGAATTTCGGGTGATCCCTCTTGAGCATGTATGCTTCTGCTACTTGTTCTACATCATACCTTCTTCTGGAAAAGGCGAAACGATTTGACTCGGTGAGTTTCGCGGCATTTCCGACTTCGATGCCGCGGTTGCCGAAATTCAGTTGCCTTTGAATTTCGGGTGATCCCTCTTGAGCATGTATGCTTCTGCTACTTGTTCTACATCATACCTTCTTCTGGAAAGGCGAAACGCTTTGACTCGGTGAGTTTCGCTGCATTCCGACTTCGATGCCGCGGTTGCCGAAATTCAGTTGCCTTTGAATTTCGGGTGATCCCTCTTGAGCATGTATGCTTCTGCTACTTGTTCTACATCATACCTTCTTCTGGAAAAGGCGAAACGATTTGACTCGGTGAGTTTCGCGGCATTCCGACTTCGATGCCGCGGTTGCCGAAATTCAGTTGCCTTTGAATTTCGGGTGATCCCTCTTGAGCATGTATGCTTCTGCTACTTGTTCTACATCATACCTCTTTCTGGAAAGGCGAAACGATTTGACTCGGTGAGTTTCGCGGCATTCCGACTTCGATGCCCGGTTGCCGAAATTCAGTTGCCTTTGAATTTCGGGTGATCCCTCTTGAGCATGTATGCTTCTGCTACTTGTTCTACATCATACCTTCTTCTGGAAAAGGCGAAACGCTTTGACTCGGTGAGTTTCGCGGCATTCCGACTTCGATGCCCCGGTTGCCGAAATTCAGTTGCCTTTGAATTCGGTGATCCCTCTTGAGCATGTATGCTTCTGCTACTTGTTCTACATCATACTTTCTTCTGCAAAGGCGAAACGCTTTGACTCGGTGAGTTTCGCGGCATTCCGACTTCGATGCCGCGGTTGCCGAAATTCAGTTGCCTTTGAATTTCGGTGTGATCCTCTTGAGCATGTATGCTTCTGCTACTTGTTCTACATCATACCTTCTTCTGCAAAAGGCGAAACGCTTTGACTCGGTGAGTTTCGCGGCATTCCGACTTCGATGCCCCGGTTGCCGAAATTCAGTTGCCTTTGAATTTCGGGTGATCCCTCTTGAGCATGTATGCTTCTGCTACTTGTTCTACATCATACCTTCTTCTGGAAAGGCGAAACGCTTTGACTCGGTGAGTTTCGCGGCATTCCGACTTCGATGCCCCGGTTGCCGAAATTCAGTTGCCTTTGAATTTCGGGTGATCCCTCTTGAGCATGTATGCTTCTGCTACTTGTTCTACATCATACCTTCTTCTGGAAAGGCGAAACGCTTTGACTCGGTGAGTTTCGCGGCATTCCGACTTCGATGCCCCGGTTGCCGAAATCAGTTGCCTTTGAATTTCGGGTGATCCCTCTTGAGCATGTATGCTTCTGCTACTTGTTCTACATCATACCTTCTTCTGCAAACGGCGAAACGCTTTGACTCGGTGAGTTTCGCGGCATTCCGACTTCGATGCCCGGTTGCCGAAATTCAGTTGCCTTTGAATTTCGGTGATCCCTCTTGAGCATGTATGCTTCTGCTACTTGTTCTACATCATACCTTCTTCTGGAAAAGGCGAAACGATTTGACTCGGTGAGTTTCGCGGCATTCCGACTTCGATGCCCCGGTTGCCGAAATTCAGTTGCCTTTGAATTTCGGGTGATCCCTCTTGAGCATGTATGCTTCTGCTACTTGTTCTACATCTACCTTCTTCTGGAAAAGGCGAACGCTTTGACTCGGTGAGTTTCGCGGCATTCCGACTTCGATGCCGCGGTTGCCGAAATTCAGTTGCCTTTGAATTTCGGGTGATCCCTCTTGAGCATGTATGCTTCTGCTACTTGTTCTACATCATACCTTCTTCTGGAAAAGGCGAAACGATTTGACTCGGTGAGTTTCGCGGCATTCCGACTTCGATGCCCCGGTTGCCGAAATTCAGTTGCCTTTGAATTTCGGGTGATCCCTCTTGAGCATGTATGCTTCTGCTACTTGTTCTACATCATACCTTCTTCTGGAAAAGGCGAAACGATTTGACTCGGTGAGTTTCGCGGCATTCCGACTTCGATGCCGCGGTTGCCGAAATTCAGTTGCCTTTGAATTTCGGGTGATCCCTCTTGAGCATGTATGCTTCTGCTACTTGTTCTACATCATACCTTCTTCTGGAAAAGGCGAAACGATTTGACTCGGTGAGTTTCGCGGCATTCCGACTTCGATGCCGCGGTTGCCGAAATTCAGTTGCCTTTGAATTTCGGGTGATCCCTCTTGAGCATGTATGCTTCTGCTACTTGTTCTACATCATACCTTCTTCTGGAAAAGGCGAAACGCTTTGACTCGGTGAGTTTCGCGGCATTCCGACTTCGATGCCGCGGTTGCCGAAATTCAGTTGCCTTTGAATTTCGGGTGATCCCTCTTGAGCATGTATGCTTCTGCTACTTGTTCTACATCATACCTTCTTCTGGAAAGGCGAAACGCTTTGACTCGTGAGTTTCGCGGCATTCCGACTTCGATGCCGCGGTTGCCGAAATTCAGTTGCCTTTGAATTTCGGGTGATCCCTCTTGAGCATGTATGCTTCTGCTACTTGTTCTACATCATACCTTCTTCTGGAAAAGGCGAAACGCTTTGACTCGGTGAGTTTCGCTGCATTCCGACTTCGATGCCGCGGTTGCCGAAATTCAGTTGCCTTTGAATTTCGGGTGATCCCTCTTGAGCATGTATGCTTCTGCTACTTGTTCTACATCATACCTTCTTCTGGAAAAGGCGAAACGATTTGACTCGGTGAGTTTCGCGGCATTCGACTTCGATGCCCGTTGCCGAAATTCAGTTGCCTTTGAATTTCGGGTGATCCCTCTTGAGCATGTATGCTTCTGCTACTTGTTCTACATCATACCTTCTTCTGGAAAAGGCGAAACGCTTTGACTCGTGAGTTTCGCTGCATTCCGACTTCGATGCCGCGGTTGCCGAAATTCAGTTGCCTTTGAATTTCGGGTGATCCCTCTTGAGCATGTATGCTTCTGCTACTTGTTCTACATCATACCTTCTTCTGGAAAAGGCGAAACGATTTGACTCGGTGAGTTTCGCGGCATTCCGACTTCGATGCCGCGGTTGCCGAAATTCAGTTGCCTTTGAATTTCGGGTGATCCCTCTTGAGCATGTATGCTTCTGCTACTTGTTCTACATCATACCTTCTTCTGGAAAAGGCGAAACCTTTGACTCGGTGAGTTTCGCGGCATTCCGACTTCGATGCCGCGGTTGCCGAAATTCAGTTGCCTTTGAATTTCGGGTGATCCCTCTTGAGCATGTATGCTTCTGCTACTTGTTCTACATCATACCTTCTTCTGGAAAAGGCGAAACGATTTGACTCGGTGAGTTTCGCGGCATTCCGACTTCGATGCGCGGTTGCCGAAATTCAGTTGCCTTTGAATTTCGGGTGATCCCTCTTGAGCATGTGCTGCTTCTGCTACTTGTTCTACATCATACCTTCTTCTGGAAAGGCGAAACGCTTTGACTCGGTGAGTTTCGCGGCATTCCGACTTCGATGCCGCGGTGCCGAAATTCAGTTGCCTTTGAATTTCGGGTGATCCCTCTTGAGCATGTATGCTTCTGCTACTTGTTCTACATCATACCTTCTTCTGGAAAAGGCGAAACGCTTTGACTCGGTGAGTTTCGCTGCATTCCGACTTCGATGCCGCGGTTGCCGAAATTCAGTTGCCTTTGAATTTCGGGTGATCCCTCTTGAGCATGTATGCTTCTGCTACTTGTTCTACATCATACCTTCTTCTGGAAAAGGCGAAACGATTTGACTCGGTGAGTTTCGCGGCATTCCGACTTCGATGCCCCGGTTGCCGAAATTCAGTTGCCTTTGAATTTCGGGTGATCCCTCTTGAGCATGTATGCTTCTGCTACTTGTTCTACATCATACCTTCTTCTGGAAAAGGCGAAGCTTTGACTCGGTGAGTTTCGCTGCATTCCGACTTCGATGCCGCGGTTGCCGAAATTCAGTTGCCTTTGAATTTCGGGTGATCCCTCTTGAGCATGGATGCTTCTGCTACTTGTTCTACATCATACCTTCTTCTGGAAAAGGCGAAACGATTTGACTCGGTGAGTTTCGCGGCATTCCGACTTCGATGCCGCGGTTGCCGAAATTCAGTTGCCTTTGAATTTCGGGTGATCCCTCTTGAGCATGTATGCTTCTGCTACTTGTTCTACATCATACCTTCTTCTGGAAAAGGCGAAACGCTTTGACTCGGTGAGTTTCGCGGCATTCCGACTTCGATGCCGCGGTTGCCGAAATTCAGTTGCCTTTGAATTTCGGGTGATCCCTCTTGAGCATGTATGCTTCTGCTACTTGTTCTACATCATACCTTCTTCTGAAAAAGGCGAAACGATTTGACTCGGTGAGTTTCGCGGCATTCCGACTTCGATGCCGCGGTTGCCGAAATTCAGTTGCCTTTGAATTTCGGGTGATCCCTCTTGAGCATGTATGCTTCTGCTACTTGTTCTACATCATACCTTCTTCTGGAAAAGGCGAAACGATTTGACTCGTGAGTTTCGCTGCATTCCGACTTCGATGCCCGCGGTGCCGAAATTCAGTTGCCTTTGAATTTCGGGTGATCCCTCTTGAGCATGTATGCTTCTGCTACTTGTTCTACATCATACCTTCTTCTGGAAACGGCGAAACGCTTTGACTCGGTGAGTTTCGCGCATTCCGACTTCGATGCCCCGGTTGCCGAAATTCAGTTGCCTTTGAATTTCGGGTGATCCCTCTTGAGCATGTATGCTTCTGCTACTTGTTCTACATCATACCTTCTTCTGGAAAAGGCGAAACGCTTTGACTCGGTGAGTTTCGCGGCATTCCGACTTCGATGCCCCGGTTGCCGAAATTCAGTTGCCTTTGAATTTCGGGTGATCCCTCTTGAGCATGTATGCTTCTGCTACTTGTTCTACATCATACCTTCTTCTGGAAAAGGCGAAACGCTTTGACTCGGTGAGTTTCGCGATTCCGACTTCGATGCCGCGGTTGCCGAAATTCAGTTGCCTTTGAATTTCGGGTGATCCCTCTTGAGCATGTATGCTTCTGCTACTTGTTCAATCATACCTTCTTCTGGAAAAGGCGAAACGATTTGACTCGGTGAGTTTCGCGGCATTCCGACTTCGATGCCGCGGTTGCCGAAATTTTTGCCTTTGAATTTCGGGTGATCCCTCTTGAGCATGTATGCTTCTGCTACTTGTTCTACATCATACCTTCTTCTGGAAAAGGCGAAACGCTTTGACTCGGTGAGTTTCGCGGCATTCCGACTTCGATGCCGCGGTTGCCGAAATTCAGTTGCCTTTGAATTTCGGGTGATCCCTCTTGAGCATGTATGCTTCTGCTACTTGTTCTACATCATACCTTCTTCTGGAAAAGGCGAAACGCTTTGACTCGGTGAGTTTCGCGGCATTCCGACTTCGATGCCGCGGTTGCCGAAATTCAGTTGCCTTTGAATTTCGGGTGATCCCTCTTGAGCATGTATGCTTCTGCTACTTGTTCTACATCATACCTTCTTCTGGAAAAGGCGAAAGCTTTGACTCGGTGAGTTTCGCGCGCATTCCGACTTCGATGCCGCGGTTGCCGAAATTCAGTTGCCTTTGAATTTCGGGTGATCCCTCTTGAGCATGTATGCTTCTGCTACTTGTTCTACATCATACCTTCTTCTGGAAAAGGCGAAACGCTTTGACTCGGTGAGTTTCGCGGCATTCCGACTTCGATGCCGCTTTGCCGAAATTCAGTTGCCTTTGAATTTCGGTGATCCCTCTTGAGCATGTATGCTTCTGCTACTTGTTCTACATCATACCTTCTTCTGGAAAAGGCGAAACGATTTGACTCGGTGAGTTTCGGCATTCCGACTTCGATGCCGCGGTTGCCGAAATTCAGTTGCCTTTGAATTTCGGGTGATCCCTCTTGAGCATGTATGCTTCTGCTACTTGTTCTACATCATACCTTCTTCTGGAAAAGGCGAAACGATTTGACTCGGTGAGTTTCGCGGCATTCCGACTTCGATGCCGCGGTTGCCGAAATTCAGTTGCCTTTGAATTTCGGGTGATCCCTCTTGAGCATGTGCTTCTGCTACTTGTTCTACATCATACCTTCTTCTGGAAAAGGCGAAACTTTTGACTCGGTGAGTTTCGCGCATTCCGACTTCGATGCCCCGGTTGCCGAAATTCAGTTGCCTTTGAATTTCGGTGATCCCTCTTGAGCATGTATGCTTCTGCTACTTGTTCTACATCATACCTTCTTCTGGAAAAGGCGAAACGATTTGACTCGGTGAGTTTCGCGGCATTCCGACTTCGATGCCGCGGTTGCCGAAATTCAGTTGCCTTTGAATTTCGGGTGATCCCTCTTGAGCATGTATGCTTCTGCTACTTGTTCTACATCATACCTTCTTCTGAAAAGGCGAAACGATTTGACTCGGTGAGTTTCGCGGCATTCCGACTTCGATGCCGCGGTTGCCGAAATTCAGTTGCCTTTGAATTTCGGGTGATCCCTCTTGAGCATGTATGCTTCTGCTACTTGTTCTACATCATACCTTCTTCTGGAAAAGGCGAAACGCTTTGACTCGGTGAGTTTCGCGCATTCCGACTTCGATGCCGCGGTTGCCGAAATTCAGTTGCCTTTGAATTTCGGGTGATCCCTCTTGAGCATGTATGCTTCTGCTACTTGTTCTACATCATACCTTCTTCCGGAAAAGGCGAAACGATTTGACTCGGTGAGTTTCGCGGCATTCCGACTTCGATGCCGCGGTTGCCGAAATTCAGTTGCCTTTGAATTTCGGTGATCCCTCTTGAGCATGTATGCTTCTGCTACTTGTTCTACATCATACCTTCTTCTGGAAAAGGCGAAACGATTTGACTCGGTGAGTTTCGCGGCATTCCGACTTCGATGCCGCGGTTGCCGAAATTCAGTTGCCTTTGAATTTCGGGTGATCCCTCTTGAGCATGTATGCTTCTGCTACTTGTTCTACATCATACCTTCTTCTGGAAAAGGCGAAACGATTTGACTCGGTGAGTTTCGCGGCATTCCGACTTCGATGCCCCGGTTGCCGAAATTCAGTTGCCTTTGAATTTCGGGTGATCCCTCTTGAGCATGTATGCTTCTGCTACTTGTTCTACATCATACCTTCTTCTGGAAAAGGCGAAACGATTTGACTCGGTGAGTTTCGCGGCATTCCGACTTCGATTCCCCGGTTGCCGAAATTCAGTTGCCTTTGAATTTCGGGTGATCCCTCTTGAGCATGGATGCTTCTGCTACTTGTTCTACATCATACCTTCTTCTGGAAAGGCGAAACGATTTGACTCGGTGAGTTTCGCGCATTCCGACTTCGATGCCCGTTGCCGAAATTCAGTTGCCTTTGAATTTCGGGTGATCCCTCTTGAGCATGTATGCTTCTGCTACTTGTTCTACATCATACCTTCTTCTGGAAAAGGCGAAACGCTTTGACTCGGTGAGTTTCGCGGCATTCCGACTTCGATGCCGCGTTTGCCGAAATTCAGTTGCCTTTGAATTTCGGGTGATCCCTCTTGAGCATGTATGCTTCTGCTACTTGTTCTACATCATACCTTCTTCTGGAAAAGGCGAAACGATTTGACTCGGTGAGTTTCGCGGCATTCCGACTTCGATGCCCGGTTGCCGAAATTCAGTTGCCTTTGAATTTCGGGTGATCCCTCTTGAGCATGATGCTTCTGCTACTTGTTCTACATCATACCTTCTTCTGGAAAAGGCGAAACGCTTTGACTCGGTGAGTTTCGCGGCATTCCGACTTCGATGCCCCGGTTGCCGAAATTCAGTTGCCTTTGAATTTCGGGTGATCCCTCTTGAGCATGTATGCTTCTGCTACTTGTTCTACATCATACCTTCTTCTGGAAAAGGCGAAACGATTTGACTCGGTGAGTTTCGCGGCATTCCGACTTCGATGCCACGGTTGCCGAAATTCAGTTGCCTTTGAATTTCGGGTGATCCCTCTTGAGCATGGATGCTTCTGCTACTTGTTCTACATCATACCTTCTTCTGGAAAAGGCGAAACGATTTGACTCGGTGAGTTTCGCGCATTCCGACTTCGATGCCGCGTTGCCGAAATTCAGTTGCCTTTGAATTTCGGGTGATCCCTCTTGAGCATGTATGCTTCTGCTACTTGTTCTACATCATACCTTCTTCTGGAAAAGGCGAAACGCTTTGACTCGGTGAGTTTCGCGGCATTCCGACTTCGATGCCGCGGTTGCCGAAATTCAGTTGCCTTTGAATTTCGGGTGATCCCTCTTGAGCATGTATGCTTCTGCTACTTGTTCTACATCTACCTTCTTCTGGAAAGGCGAAACGCTTTGACTCGGTGAGTTTCGCGGCATTCCGACTTCGATGCCGCGGTTGCCGAAATTCAGTTGCCTTTGAATTTCGGGTGATCCCTCTTGAGCATGTATGCTTCTGCTACTTGTTCTACATCATACCTTCTTCTGGAAAAGGCGAAACGCTTTGACTCGGTGAGTTTCGCTGCATTCCGACTTCGATGCCGCGGTGCCGAAATTCAGTTGCCTTTGAATTTCGGGTGATCCCTCTTGAGCATGTATGCTTCTGCTACTTGTTCTACATCATACCTTCTTCTGGAAAAGGCGAAACGCTTTGCTCGGTGAGTTTCGCGCATTCCGACTTCGATCCCCGGTTGCCGAAATTCAGTTGCCTTTGAATTTCGGGTGATCCCTTTGAGCATGTATGCTTCTGCTACTTGTTCTACATCATACCTTCTTCTGGAAAAGGCGAAACGATTTGACTCGGTGAGTTTCGCTGCATTCCGACTTCGATGCCGCGGTTGCCGAATTTCAGTTGCCTTTGAATTTCGGGTGATCCCTCTTGAGCATGTATGCTTCTGCTACTTGTTCTACATCATACCTTCTTCTGGAAAAGGCGAAACGCTTTGACTCGGTGAGTTTCGCGGCATTCCGACTTCGATGCCGCGGTTGCCGAAATTCAGTTGCCTTTGAATTTCGGGTGATCCCTCTTGAGCATGTATGCTTCTGCTACTTGTTCTACATCATACCTTCTTCTGAAAAGGCGAAACGCTTTGACTCGGTGAGTTTCGCGGCATTCCGACTTCGATGCCGCGGTTGCCGAAATTCAGTTGCCTTTGAATTTCGGGTGATCCCTCTTGAGCATGTATGCTTCTGCTACTTGTTCTACATCATACCTTCTTCTGGAAAAGGCGAAACGATTTGACTCGGTGAGTTTCGCTGCATTCCGACTTCGATGCCGCGGTTGCCGAAATTCAGTTGCCTTTGAATTTCGGGTGATCCCTCTTGAGCATGTATGCTTCTGCTACTTGTTCTACATCATACCTTCTTCTGGAAAAGGCGAAACGCTTTGACTCGGTGAGTTTCGCGGCATTCCGACTTCGATGGTGCCGCGGTTGCCGAAATTCAGTTGCCTTTGAATTTCGGGTGATCCCTCTTGAGCATGTATGCTTCTGCTACTTGTTCTACATCATACCTTCTTCTGGAAAGGCGAACGATTTGACTCGGTGAGTTTCGCGGCATTCCGACTTCGATGCCGCGGTTGCCGAAATTCAGTTGCCTTTGAATTTCGGTGATCCCTCTTGAGCATGTATGCTTCTGCTACTTGTTCTACATCATACCTTCTTCCGGAAAAGGCGAAACGATTTGACTCGGTGAGTTTCGCGGCATTCCGATTCGATGCCCCGGTTGCCGAAATTCGTTGCCTTTGAATTTCGGTGATCCCTCTTGAGCATGTATGCTTCTGCTACTTGTTCTACATCATACCTTCTTCTGGAAAAAGGCGAAACGCTTTGACTCGGTGAGTTTTCGCGCATTCCGACTTCGATGCCGCGGTTGCCGAAATTCAGTTGCCTTTGAATTTCGGGTGATCCCTCTTGAGCATGTATGCTTCTGCTACTTGTTCTACATCATACCTTCTTCTGGAAAAGGCGAAACG
>JANKYH010001418.1:0-40132 GCA_027475595.1 Populus davidiana x Populus alba var. pyramidalis
GGTGATCCCTCTTGAGCATGTATGCTTCTGCTACTTGTTCTACATCATACCTTCTTCGGAAAAGGCGAAACGATTTGACTCGGTGAGTTTCGCGGCATTCCGACTTCGATGCCGCGTTGCCGAAATTCAGTTGCCTTTGAATTTCGGTGATCCCTCTTGAGCATGTATGCTTCTGCTACTTGTTCTACATCATACCTTCTTCGGAAAAGGCGAAACGATTTGACTCGGTGAGTTTCGCGGCATTCCGACTTCGATGCCCCGTTGCCGAAATTCAGTTGCCTTTGAATTTCGGGTGATCCCTCTTGAGCATTATGCTTCTGCTACTTGTTCTACATCATACCTCTTCTGGAAAAGGCGAAACGATTTGACTCGGTGAGTTTCGCGGCATTCCGACTTCGATGCCGCGGTTGCCGAAATTCAGTTGCCTTTGAATTTCGGGTGATCCCTCTTGAGCATGTATGCTTCGCTACTTGTTCTACATCATACCTTCTTCTGGAAAAGGCGAAACGATTTGACTCGGTGAGTTTCGCGGCATTCCGACTTCGATGCCGCGGTTGCCGAAATTCAGTTGCCTTGATTTCGGTGATCCCTCTTGAGCATGTATGCTTCTGCTACTTGTTCTACATCATACCTTCTTCTGGAAAAGGCGAAAGATTTACTCGTTGTGTTGTTTCGCGGCATTCCGACTTCGATGCCGCGTTGCCGAAATTCATTTGCCTTTGAATTTCGGTGATCCCTCTTGAGCATGTATGCTTCTGCTACTTGTTCTACATCATACCTTCTTCTGGAAAAGGCGAAACGATTTGACTCGGTGAGTTTCGCGGCATTCCGACTTCGATGCCGCGGTTGCCGAAATTCAGTTGCCTTTGAATTTCGGGTGATCCCTCTTGAGCATATGCTTCTGCTACTTGTTCTACATCATACCTTCTTCTGGAAAAGGCGAAACGATTTGACTCGGTGAGTTTCGCTGCATTCCGACTTCGATGCCGCGGTTGCCGAAATTCAGTTGCCTTTGAATTTCGGGTGATCCCTCTTGAGCATGTATGCTTCTGCTACTTGTTCTACATCATACCTTCTTCTGGAAAAGGCGAAACGATTTGACTCGGTGAGTTTCGCGGCATTCCGACTTCGATGCCGCTTGCCGAAATTCAGTTGCCTTTGAATTTCGGGTGATCCCTCTTGAGCAGTATGCTTCTGCTACTTGTTCTACATCATACCTTCTTCTGGAAAAGGCGAAACGCTTTGACTCGGTGAGTTTCGCGGCATTCCGACTTCGATGCCGCGGTTGCCGAAATTCAGTTGCCTTTGAATTTCGGTGATCCCTCTTGAGCATGTATGCTTCTGCTACTTGTTCTACATCATACCTTCTTCCGGAAAAGGCGAAACGTTTGACTCGGTGAGTTTCGCGCATTCCGACTTCGATGCCGCGTTGCCGAAATTCGTTGCCTTTGAATTTCGGGTGATCCCTCTTGAGCATGTATGCTTCTGCTACTTGTTCTACATCATACCTTCTTCTGAAAAGGCGAAACGATTTGACTCGGTGAGTTTCGCGGCATTCCGACTTCGATGCCGCGGTTGCCGAAATCAGTTGCCTTTGAATTTCGGGTGATCCCTCTTGAGCATGTATGCTTCTGCTACTTGTTCTACATCATACCTTCTTCGGAAAAGGCGAAACGATTTGACTCGGTGAGTTTCGCGGCATTCCGACTTCGATGCCGCGGTTGCCGAAATTCAGTTGCCTTTGAATTTCGGGTGATCCCTCTTGAGCATGTATGCTTCTGCTACTTGTTCTACATCATACCTTCTTCTGAAAAGGCGAAACGATTTGACTCGGTGAGTTTCGCGGCATTCCGACTTCGATGCCGCGTTGCCGAAATTCAGTTGCCTTTGAATTTCGGGTGATCCCTCTTGAGCATGTATGCTTCTGCTACTTGTTCTACATCATACCTTCTTCCGCAAAAGGCGAAACGATTTGACTCGGTGAGTTTCGCGGCATTCCGACTTCGATGCCCCGGTTGCCGAAATTCAGTTGCCTTTGAATTTCGGGTGATCCCTCTTGAGCATGATGCTTCTGCTACTTGTTCTACATCATACCTTCTTCTGGAAAAGGCGAAACGATTTGACTCGGTGAGTTTCGCGGCATTCCGACTTCGATGCCGCGGTTGCCGAAATTCAGTTGCCTTTGAATTTCGGGTGATCCCTCTTGAGCATGTATGCTTCTGCTACTTGTTCTACATCATACCTTCTTCCGCAAAAGGCGAAACGATTTGACTCGGTGAGTTTCGCGGCATTCCGACTTCGATGCCCCGGTTGCCGAAATTCAGTTGCCTTTGAATTTCGGGTGATCCCTCTTGAGCATGTATGCTTCTGCTACTTGTTCTACATCATACCTTCTTCTGGAAAAGGCGAAACGATTTGACTCGGTGAGTTTCGCGGCATTCCGACTTCGATGCCGCGGTTGCCGAAATTCAGTTGCCTTTGAATTTCGGGTGATCCCTCTTGAGCATGTATGCTTCTGCTACTTGTTCTACATCATACCTTCTTCTGCAAAAGGCGAAACGCTTTGACTCGGTGAGTTTCGCGGCATTCCGACTTCGATGCCCTCGTTGCCGAAATTCAGTTGCCTTTGAATTTCGGGTGATCCCTCTTGAGCATGTATGCTTCCGCTACTTGTTCTACATCATACTTCTTTCTCAAACGGAGAAACGCTTTGACTCGGTGAGTTTCGCGGCATTCCGACTTCGATGCCCGGTTGCCGAAATTCAGTTGCCTTTGAATTTCGGGTGATCCTCTTGAGCATGTATGCTTCTGCTACTTGTTCTACATCATACCTTCTTCTGGAAAAGGCGAACGATTTGACTCGTGAGTTTCGCGGCATTCCGACTTCGATGCCGCGGTTGCCGAAATTCAGTTGCCTTTGAATTTCGGGTGATCCCTCTTGAGCATGTATGCTTCTGCTACTTGTTCTACATCATACCTTCTTCTGGAAAGGCGAAACGATTTGACTCGGTGAGTTTCGCGGCATTCCGACTTCGATGCCGCGGTTGCCGAAATTCAGTTGCCTTTGAATTTCGGGTGATCCCTCTTGAGCATGTATGCTTCTGCTACTTGTTCTACATCATACCTTCTTCTGGAAAAGGCGAAACGATTTGACTCGTGAGTTTCGCGGCATTCCGACTTCGATGCCCGGTTGCCGAAATTCAGTTGCCTTTGAATTTCGGGTGATCCCTCTTGAGCATGTATGCTTCTGCTACTTGTTCTACATCATACCTTCTTCTGGAAAGGCGAAACGATTTGACTCGGTGAGTTTCGCGGCATTCCGACTTCGATGCCGCGGTTGCCGAAATTCAGTTGCCTTTGAATTTCGGTGATCCCTCTTGAGCATGTATGCTTCTGCTACTTGTTCTACATCATACCTTCTTCTGGAAAAGGCGAAACGATTTGACTCGTGAGTTTCGCGGCATTCCGACTTCGATGCCGCGTTGCCGAAATTCAGTTGCCTTTGAATTTCGGGTGATCCCTCTTGAGCATGTATGCTTCTGCTACTTGTTCTACATCATACCTCTTCTGGAAAAGGCGAAACGATTTGACTCGGTGAGTTTCGCGGCATTCCGACTTCGATGCCGCGGTTGCCGAAATTCAGTTGCCTTTGAATTTCGGGTGATCCCTCTTGAGCATGTATGCTTCTGCTACTTGTTCTACATCATACCTTCTTCCACAAACGGCGAAACGCTTTGACTCGGTGAGTTTCGCGCATTCCGACTTCGATGCCCCGGTTGCCGAAATTCAGTTGCCTTTGAATTTCGGTGATCCCTCTTGAGCATGTATGCTTCTGCTACTTGTTCTACATCATACCTTCTTCTGGAAAAGGCGAAACGATTTGACTCGGTGAGTTTCGCGGCATTCCGACTTCGATGCCGCGGTTGCCGAAATTCAGTTGCCTTTGAATTTCGGGTGATCCCTCTTGAGCATGTATGCTTCTGCTACTTGTTCTACATCATACCTTCTTCTGGAAAAGGCGAAACGATTTGACTCGGTGAGTTTCGCGGCATTCCGACTTCGATGCCGCGGTTGCCGAAATTCAGTTGCCTTTGAATTTCGGGTGATCCCTCTTGAGCATGTATGCTTCTGCTACTTGTTCTACATCATACCCTCTTCCAAAAGGCGAAACGATTTGACTCGGTGAGTTTCGCGGCATTCCGACTTCGATGCCGCGGTTGCCGAAATTCAGTTGCCTTTGAATTTCGGGTGATCCCTCTTGAGCATGTATGCTTCTGCTACTTGTTCTACATCATACCTTCTTCCGAAAAGGCGAAACGATTTGACTCGGTGAGTTTCGCGGCATTCCGACTTCGATGCCCGGTTGCCGAAATTCAGTTGCCTTTGAATTTCGGGTGATCCCTCTTGAGCATGTATGCTTCTGCTACTTGTTCTACATCATACCTTCTTCTGGAAAAGGCGAAACGCTTTGACTCGGTGAGTTTCGCGGCATTCCGACTTCGATGCCGCGTTGCCGAAATTCAGTTGCCTTTGAATTTCGGTGATCCCTCTTGAGCATGTATGCTTCTGCTACTTGTTCTACATCATACCTTCTTCTGGAAAAGGCGAAACGATTTGACTCGGTGAGTTTCGCGGCATTCCGACTTCGATGCCCCGGTTGCCGAAATTCAGTTGCCTTTGAATTTCGGGTGATCCCTCTTGAGCATGTATGCTTCTGCTACTTGTTCTACATCATACCTTCTTCTGGAAAAGGCGAAACGCTTTGACTCGGTGAGTTTCGCGGCATTCCGACTTCGATGCCCGTTGCCGAAATTCAGTTGCCTTTGAATTTCGGGTGATCCCTCTTGAGCATGTATGCTTCTGCTACTTGTTCTACATCATACTTTCTTCTGGAAAGGCGAAACGATTTGACTCGGTGAGTTTCGCGGCATTCCGACTTCGATGCCGCGGTTGCCGAAATTCAGTTGCCTTTGAATTTCGGTGATCCCTCTTGAGCATGTATGCTTCTGCTACTTGTTCTACATCATACCTTCTTCGGAAAAGGCGAAACGATTTGACTCGGTGAGTTTCGCGGCATTCCGACTTCGATGCCGCGGTTGCCGAAATTCAGTTGCCTTTGAATTTCGGGTGATCCCTCTTGAGCATGTATGCTTCTGCTACTTGTTCTACATCATACCTTCTTCTGGAAAAGGCGAAACGATTTGACTCGGTGAGTTTCGCGGCATTCCGACTTCGACCGCGGTTGCCGAAATTCAGTTGCCTTTGAATTTCGGGTGATCCCTCTTGAGCGTATGCTTCTGCTACTTGTTCTACATCATACCTTCTTCTGGAAAGGCGAAACGATTTGACTCGGTGAGTTTCGCGGCATTCCGACTTCGATGCCGCGGTTGCCGAAATTCAGTTGCCTTTGAATTTCGGGTGATCCCTCTTGAGCATGTATGCTTCTGCTACTTGTTCTACATCATACCTTCTTCTGGAAAAGGCGAAACGATTTGACTCGGTGAGTTTCGCGGCATTCCGACTTCGATGCCCGGTTGCCGAAATTCAGTTGCCTTTGAATTTCGGGTGATCCCTCTTGAGCATGTATGCTTCTGCTACTTGTTCTACATCATACCTTCTTCCGCAAAAGGCGAAACGATTTGACTCGGTGAGTTTCGCGGCATTCCGACTTCGATGCCCCGGTTGCCGAAATTCAGTTGCCTTTGAATTTCGGGTGATCCCTCTTGAGCATGTATGCTTCTGCTACTTGTTCTACATCATACCTTCTTCTGGAAAAGGCGAAACGATTTGACTCGGTGAGTTTCGCGGCATTCCGACTTCGATGCCCCGGTTGCCGAAATTCAGTTGCCTTTGAATTTCGGGTGATCCCTCTTGAGCATGTATGCTTCTGCTACTTGTTCTACATCATACCTTCTTCTGGAAAAGGCGAAACGATTTGACTCGGTGAGTTTCGCGGCATTCCGACTTCGATGCCGCGGTTGCCGAAATTCAGTTGCCTTTGAATTTCGGGTGATCCCTCTTGAGCATGTATGCTTCTGCTACTTGTTCTACATCATACCTTCTTCTGGAAAAGGCGAAACGATTTGACTCGGTGAGTTTCGCGGCATTCCGACTTCGATGCCCCGGTTGCCGAAATTCAGTTGCCTTTGAATTTCGGGTGATCCCTCTTGAGCATGTATGCTTCTGCTACTTGTTCTACATCATACCTTCTTCTGGAAAAGGCGAAACGATTTGACTCGGTGAGTTTCGCGGCATTCCGACTTCGATGCCGCGGTTGCCGAAATTCAGTTGCCTTTGAATTTCGGGTGATCCCTCTTGAGCATGTATGCTTCTGCTACTTGTTCTACATCATACCTTCTTCTGGAAAAGGCGAAACGATTTGACTCGGTGAGTTTCGCGGCATTCCGACTTCGATGCCGCGTTGCCGAAATTCAGTTGCCTTTGAATTTCGGGTGATCCCTCTTGAGCATGTATGCTTCTGCTACTTGTTCTACATCATACCTTCTTCTGGAAAAGGCGAAACGATTTGACTCGGTGAGTTTCGCGGCATTCCGACTTCGATGCCGCGGTTGCCGAAATTCAGTTGCCTTTGAATTTCGGGTGATCCCTCTTGAGCATGTATGCTTCTGCTACTTGTTCTACATCATACCTTCTTCTGGAAAAGGCGAAACGATTTGACTCGGTGAGTTTCGCGGCATTCCGACTTCGATGCCGCGGTTGCCGAAATTCAGTTGCCTTTGAATTTCGGGTGATCCCTCTTGAGCATGTATGCTTCTGCTACTTGTTCTACATCATACCTTCTTCTGGAAAAGGCGAAACGATTTGACTCGGTGAGTTTCGCGGCATTCCGACTTCGATGCCCCGGTTGCCGAAATTCAGTTGCCTTTGAATTTCGGGTGATCCCTCTTGAGCATGTATGCTTCTGCTACTTGTTCTACATCATACCTTCTTCTGGAAAAGGCGAAACGATTTGACTCGGTGAGTTTCGGCATTCCGACTTCGATGCCCCGGTTGCCGAAATTCAGTTGCCTTTGAATTTCGGGTGATCCCTCTTGAGCATGTATGCTTCTGCTACTTGTTCTACATCATACCTTCTTCTGGAAAAGGCGAAACGATTTGACTCGGTGAGTTTCGCGGCATTCCGACTTCGATGCCGCGGTTGCCGAAATTCAGTTGCCTTTGAATTTCGGGTGATCCCTCTTGAGCATGTATGCTTCTGCTACTTGTTCTACATCATACCTTCTTCTGGAAAAGGCGAAACGATTTGACTCGGTGAGTTTCGCGGCATTCCGACTTCGATGCCGCGTTTGCCGAAATTCAGTTGCCTTTGAATTTCGGGTGATCCCTCTTGAGCATGTATGCTTCTGCTACTTGTTCTACATCATACCTTCTTCTGGAAAAGGCGAAACGATTTGACTCGGTGAGTTTCGCGGCATTCCGACTTCGATGCCCGGTTGCCGAAATTCAGTTGCCTTTGAATTTCGGGTGATCCCTCTTGAGCATGTATGCTTCTGCTACTTGTTCTACATCATACCTTCTTCTGGAAAAGGCGAAACGATTTGACTCGGTGAGTTTCGCGGCATTCCGACTTCGATGCCCCGGTTGCCGAAATTCAGTTGCCTTTGAATTTCGGGTGATCCCTCTTGAGCATGTATGCTTCTGCTACTTGTTCTACATCATACCTTCTTCTGGAAAAGGCGAAACGATTTGACTCGGTGAGTTTCGCGGCATTCCGACTTCGATGCCGCGGTTGCCGAAATTCAGTTGCCTTTGAATTTCGGGTGATCCCTCTTGAGCATGTATGCTTCTGCTACTTGTTCTACATCATACCTTCTTCTGGAAAAGGCGAAACGATTTGACTCGGTGAGTTTCGCGGCATTCCGACTTCGATGCCCCGGTTGCCGAAATTCAGTTGCCTTTGAATTTCGGGTGATCCCTCTTGAGCATGTATGCTTCTGCTACTTGTTCTACATCATACCTTCTTCTGAAACGGCGAAACGATTTGACTCGGTGAGTTTCGCGGCATTCCGACTTCGATGCCGCGGTTGCCGAAATTCAGTTGCCTTTGAATTTCGGGTGATCCCTCTTGAGCATGTATGCTTCTGCTACTTGTTCTACATCATACCTTCTTCTGGAAAAGGCGAAACGATTTGACTCGGTGAGTTTCGCGGCATTCCGACTTCGATGCCGCGGTTGCCGAAATTCAGTTGCCTTTGAATTTCGGGTGATCCCTCTTGAGCATGTATGCTTCTGCTACTTGTTCTACATCATACCTTCTTCTGGAAAAGGCGAAACGATTTGACTCGGTGAGTTTCGCGGCATTCCGACTTCGATGCCCCGGTTGCCGAAATTCAGTTGCCTTTGAATTTCGGGTGATCCCTCTTGAGCATGTATGCTTCTGCTACTTGTTCTACATCATACCTTCTTCTGGAAAAGGCGAAACGATTTGACTCGGTGAGTTTCGCGGCATTCCGACTTCGATGCCCCGGTTGCCGAAATTCAGTTGCCTTTGAATTTCGGGTGATCCCTCTTGAGCATGTATGCTTCTGCTACTTGTTCTACATCATACCTTCTTCTGGAAAAGGCGAAACGATTTGACTCGGTGAGTTTCGCGGCATTCCGACTTCGATGCCGCGGTTGCCGAAATTCAGTTGCCTTTGAATTTCGGGTGATCCCTCTTGAGCATGTATGCTTCTGCTACTTGTTCTACATCATACCTTCTTCTGGAAAAGGCGAAACGATTTGACTCGGTGAGTTTCGCGGCATTCCGACTTCGATGCCGCGGTTGCCGAAATTCAGTTGCCTTTGAATTTCGGGTGATCCCTCTTGAGCATGTATGCTTCTGCTACTTGTTCTACATCATACCTTCTTCTGGAAAAGGCGAAACGATTTGACTCGGTGAGTTTCGCGGCATTCCGACTTCGATGCCGCGGTTGCCGAAATTCAGTTGCCTTTGAATTTCGGGTGATCCCTCTTGAGCATGTATGCTTCTGCTACTTGTTCTACATCATACCTTCTTCTGGAAAAGGCGAAACGATTTGACTCGGTGAGTTTCGCGGCATTCCGACTTCGATGCCGCGGTTGCCGAAATTCAGTTGCCTTTGAATTTCGGGTGATCCCTCTTGAGCATGTATGCTTCTGCTACTTGTTCTACATCATACCTTCTTCTGGAAAAGGCGAAACGATTTGACTCGGTGAGTTTCGCGGCATTCCGACTTCGATGCCGCGGTTGCCGAAATTCAGTTGCCTTTGAATTTCGGGTGATCCCTCTTGAGCATGTATGCTTCTGCTACTTGTTCTACATCATACCTTCTTCTGGAAAAGGCGAAACGATTTGACTCGGTGAGTTTCGCGGCATTCCGACTTCGATGCCGCGGTTGCCGAAATTCAGTTGCCTTTGAATTTCGGGTGATCCCTCTTGAGCATGTATGCTTCTGCTACTTGTTCTACATCATACCTTCTTCTGGAAAAGGCGAAACGATTTGACTCGGTGAGTTTCGCGGCATTCCGACTTCGATGCCGCGGTTGCCGAAATTCAGTTGCCTTTGAATTTCGGGTGATCCCTCTTGAGCATGTATGCTTCTGCTACTTGTTCTACATCATACCTTCTTCTGGAAAAGGCGAAACGATTTGACTCGGTGAGTTTCGCGGCATTCCGACTTCGATGCCGCGGTTGCCGAAATTCAGTTGCCTTTGAATTTCGGGTGATCCCTCTTGAGCATGTATGCTTCTGCTACTTGTTCTACATCATACCTTCTTCTGGAAAAGGCGAAACGATTTGACTCGGTGAGTTTCGCGGCATTCCGACTTCGATGCCGCGGTTGCCGAAATTCAGTTGCCTTTGAATTTCGGGTGATCCCTCTTGAGCATGTATGCTTCTGCTACTTGTTCTACATCATACCTTCTTCTGGAAAAGGCGAAACGATTTGACTCGGTGAGTTTCGCGGCATTCCGACTTCGATGCCGCGGTTGCCGAAATTCAGTTGCCTTTGAATTTCGGGTGATCCCTCTTGAGCATGTATGCTTCTGCTACTTGTTCTACATCATACCTTCTTCTGGAAAAGGCGAAACGATTTGACTCGGTGAGTTTCGCGGCATTCCGACTTCGATGCCGCGGTTGCCGAAATTCAGTTGCCTTTGAATTTCGGGTGATCCCTCTTGAGCATGTATGCTTCTGCTACTTGTTCTACATCATACCTTCTTCTGGAAAAGGCGAAACGATTTGACTCGGTGAGTTTCGCGGCATTCCGACTTCGATGCCGCGGTTGCCGAAATTCAGTTGCCTTTGAATTTCGGGTGATCCCTCTTGAGCATGTATGCTTCTGCTACTTGTTCTACATCATACCTTCTTCTGGAAAAGGCGAAACGATTTGACTCGGTGAGTTTCGCGGCATTCCGACTTCGATGCCGCGTTGCCGAAATTCAGTTGCCTTTGAATTTCGGGTGATCCCTCTTGAGCATGTATGCTTCTGCTACTTGTTCTACATCATACCTTCTTCTGGAAAAGGCGAAACGATTTGACTCGGTGAGTTTCGCGGCATTCCGACTTCGATGCCGCGGTTGCCGAAATTCAGTTGCCTTTGAATTTCGGGTGATCCCTCTTGAGCATGTATGCTTCTGCTACTTGTTCTACATCATACCTTCTTCTGGAAAAGGCGAAACGATTTGACTCGGTGAGTTTCGCGGCATTCCGACTTCGATGCCGCGGTTGCCGAAATTCAGTTGCCTTTGAATTTCGGGTGATCCCTCTTGAGCATGTATGCTTCTGCTACTTGTTCTACATCATACCTTCTTCTGGAAAAGGCGAAACGATTTGACTCGGTGAGTTTCGCGGCATTCCGACTTCGATGCCGCGGTTGCCGAAATTCAGTTGCCTTTGAATTTCGGGTGATCCCTCTTGAGCATGTATGCTTCTGCTACTTGTTCTACATCATACCTTCTTCTGGAAAAGGCGAAACGATTTGACTCGGTGAGTTTCGCGGCATTCCGACTTCGATGCCGCGGTTGCCGAAATTCAGTTGCCTTTGAATTTCGGGTGATCCCTCTTGAGCATGTATGCTTCTGCTACTTGTTCTACATCATACCTTCTTCTGGAAAAGGCGAAACGATTTGACTCGGTGAGTTTCGCGGCATTCCGACTTCGATGCCGCGGTTGCCGAAATTCAGTTGCCTTTGAATTTCGGGTGATCCCTCTTGAGCATGTATGCTTCTGCTACTTGTTCTACATCATACCTTCTTCTGGAAAAGGCGAAACGATTTGACTCGGTGAGTTTCGCGGCATTCCGACTTCGATGCCGCGGTTGCCGAAATTCAGTTGCCTTTGAATTTCGGGTGATCCCTCTTGAGCATGTATGCTTCTGCTACTTGTTCTACATCATACCTTCTTCTGGAAAAGGCGAAACGATTTGACTCGGTGAGTTTCGCGGCATTCCGACTTCGATGCCGCGGTTGCCGAAATTCAGTTGCCTTTGAATTTCGGGTGATCCCTCTTGAGCATGTATGCTTCTGCTACTTGTTCTACATCATACCTTCTTCTGGAAAAGGCGAAACGATTTGACTCGGTGAGTTTCGCGGCATTCCGACTTCGATGCCCCGGTTGCCGAAATTCAGTTGCCTTTGAATTTCGGGTGATCCCTCTTGAGCATGTATGCTTCTGCTACTTGTTCTACATCATACCTTCTTCTGGAAAAGGCGAAACGATTTGACTCGGTGAGTTTCGCGGCATTCCGACTTCGATGCCGCGGTTGCCGAAATTCAGTTGCCTTTGAATTTCGGGTGATCCCTCTTGAGCATGTATGCTTCTGCTACTTGTTCTACATCATACCTTCTTCTGGAAAAGGCGAAACGATTTGACTCGGTGAGTTTCGCGGCATTCCGACTTCGATGCCGGTTGCCGAAATTCAGTTGCCTTTGAATTTCGGGTGATCCCTCTTGAGCATGTATGCTTCTGCTACTTGTTCTACATCATACCTTCTTCTGGAAAAGGCGAAACGATTTGACTCGGTGAGTTTCGCGGCATTCCGACTTCGATGCCGCGGTTGCCGAAATTCAGTTGCCTTTGAATTTCGGGTGATCCCTCTTGAGCATGTATGCTTCTGCTACTTGTTCTACATCATACCTTCTTCTGGAAAAGGCGAAACGATTTGACTCGGTGAGTTTCGCGGCATTCCGACTTCGATGCCGCGGTTGCCGAAATTCAGTTGCCTTTGAATTTCGGGTGATCCCTCTTGAGCATGTATGCTTCTGCTACTTGTTCTACATCATACCTTCTTCTGGAAAAGGCGAAACGATTTGACTCGGTGAGTTTCGCGGCATTCCGACTTCGATGCCGCGGTTGCCGAAATTCAGTTGCCTTTGAATTTCGGGTGATCCCTCTTGAGCATGTATGCTTCTGCTACTTGTTCTACATCATACCTTCTTCTGGAAAAGGCGAAACGATTTGACTCGGTGAGTTTCGCGGCATTCCGACTTCGATGCCGCGGTTGCCGAAATTCAGTTGCCTTTGAATTTCGGGTGATCCCTCTTGAGCATGTATGCTTCTGCTACTTGTTCTACATCATACCTTCTTCTGGAAAAGGCGAAACGATTTGACTCGGTGAGTTTCGCGGCATTCCGACTTCGATGCCGGTTGCCGAAATTCAGTTGCCTTTGAATTTCGGGTGATCCCTCTTGAGCATGTATGCTTCTGCTACTTGTTCTACATCATACCTTCTTCTGGAAAAGGCGAAACGATTTGACTCGGTGAGTTTCGCGGCATTCCGACTTCGATGCCGCGGTTGCCGAAATTCAGTTGCCTTTGAATTTCGGGTGATCCCTCTTGAGCATGTATGCTTCTGCTACTTGTTCTACATCATACCTTCTTCTGGAAAAGGCGAAACGATTTGACTCGGTGAGTTTCGCGGCATTCCGACTTCGATGCCGCGGTTGCCGAAATTCAGTTGCCTTTGAATTTCGGGTGATCCCTCTTGAGCATGTATGCTTCTGCTACTTGTTCTACATCATACCTTCTTCTGGAAAAGGCGAAACGATTTGACTCGGTGAGTTTCGCGGCATTCCGACTTCGATGCCGCGGTTGCCGAAATTCAGTTGCCTTTGAATTTCGGGTGATCCCTCTTGAGCATGTATGCTTCTGCTACTTGTTCTACATCATACCTTCTTCTGGAAAAGGCGAAACGATTTGACTCGGTGAGTTTCGCGGCATTCCGACTTCGATGCCGCGGTTGCCGAAATTCAGTTGCCTTTGAATTTCGGGTGATCCCTCTTGAGCATGTATGCTTCTGCTACTTGTTCTACATCATACCTTCTTCTGGAAAAGGCGAAACGATTTGACTCGGTGAGTTTCGCGGCATTCCGACTTCGATGCCGCGGTTGCCGAAATTCAGTTGCCTTTGAATTTCGGGTGATCCCTCTTGAGCATGTATGCTTCTGCTACTTGTTCTACATCATACCTTCTTCTGGAAAAGGCGAAACGATTTGACTCGGTGAGTTTCGCGGCATTCCGACTTCGATGCCGCGGTTGCCGAAATTCAGTTGCCTTTGAATTTCGGGTGATCCCTCTTGAGCATGTATGCTTCTGCTACTTGTTCTACATCATACCTTCTTCTGGAAAAGGCGAAACGATTTGACTCGGTGAGTTTCGCGGCATTCCGACTTCGATGCCGCGGTTGCCGAAATTCAGTTGCCTTTGAATTTCGGGTGATCCCTCTTGAGCATGTATGCTTCTGCTACTTGTTCTACATCATACCTTCTTCTGGAAAAGGCGAAACGATTTGACTCGGTGAGTTTCGCGGCATTCCGACTTCGATGCCCCGGTTGCCGAAATTCAGTTGCCTTTGAATTTCGGGTGATCCCTCTTGAGCATGTATGCTTCTGCTACTTGTTCTACATCATACCTTCTTCTGGAAAAGGCGAAACGATTTGACTCGGTGAGTTTCGCGGCATTCCGACTTCGATGCCGCGGTTGCCGAAATTCAGTTGCCTTTGAATTTCGGGTGATCCCTCTTGAGCATGTATGCTTCTGCTACTTGTTCTACATCATACCTTCTTCTGGAAAAGGCGAAACGATTTGACTCGGTGAGTTTCGCGGCATTCCGACTTCGATGCCGCGGTTGCCGAAATTCAGTTGCCTTTGAATTTCGGGTGATCCCTCTTGAGCATGTATGCTTCTGCTACTTGTTCTACATCATACCTTCTTCTGGAAAAGGCGAAACGATTTGACTCGGTGAGTTTCGCGGCATTCCGACTTCGATGCCGCGGTTGCCGAAATTCAGTTGCCTTTGAATTTCGGGTGATCCCTCTTGAGCATGTATGCTTCTGCTACTTGTTCTACATCATACCTTCTTCTGGAAAAGGCGAAACGATTTGACTCGGTGAGTTTCGCGGCATTCCGACTTCGATGCCGCGGTTGCCGAAATTCAGTTGCCTTTGAATTTCGGGTGATCCCTCTTGAGCATGTATGCTTCTGCTACTTGTTCTACATCATACCTTCTTCTGGAAAAGGCGAAACGATTTGACTCGGTGAGTTTCGCGGCATTCCGACTTCGATGCCGCGGTTGCCGAAATTCAGTTGCCTTTGAATTTCGGGTGATCCCTCTTGAGCATGTATGCTTCTGCTACTTGTTCTACATCATACCTTCTTCTGGAAAAGGCGAAACGATTTGACTCGGTGAGTTTCGCGGCATTCCGACTTCGATGCCGCGGTTGCCGAAATTCAGTTGCCTTTGAATTTCGGGTGATCCCTCTTGAGCATGTATGCTTCTGCTACTTGTTCTACATCATACCTTCTTCTGGAAAAGGCGAAACGATTTGACTCGGTGAGTTTCGCGGCATTCCGACTTCGATGCCGCGGTTGCCGAAATTCAGTTGCCTTTGAATTTCGGGTGATCCCTCTTGAGCATGTATGCTTCTGCTACTTGTTCTACATCATACCTTCTTCTGGAAAAGGCGAAACGATTTGACTCGGTGAGTTTCGCGGCATTCCGACTTCGATGCCGCGGTTGCCGAAATTCAGTTGCCTTTGAATTTCGGGTGATCCCTCTTGAGCATGTATGCTTCTGCTACTTGTTCTACATCATACCTTCTTCTGGAAAAGGCGAAACGATTTGACTCGGTGAGTTTCGCGGCATTCCGACTTCGATGCCCCGGTTGCCGAAATTCAGTTGCCTTTGAATTTCGGGTGATCCCTCTTGAGCATGTATGCTTCTGCTACTTGTTCTACATCATACCTTCTTCTGGAAAAGGCGAAACGATTTGACTCGGTGAGTTTCGCGGCATTCCGACTTCGATGCCGCGGTTGCCGAAATTCAGTTGCCTTTGAATTTCGGGTGATCCCTCTTGAGCATGTATGCTTCTGCTACTTGTTCTACATCATACCTTCTTCTGGAAAAGGCGAAACGATTTGACTCGGTGAGTTTCGCGGCATTCCGACTTCGATGCCGCGGTTGCCGAAATTCAGTTGCCTTTGAATTTCGGGTGATCCCTCTTGAGCATGTATGCTTCTGCTACTTGTTCTACATCATACCTTCTTCTGGAAAAGGCGAAACGATTTGACTCGGTGAGTTTCGCGGCATTCCGACTTCGATGCCGCGGTTGCCGAAATTCAGTTGCCTTTGAATTTCGGGTGATCCCTCTTGAGCATGTATGCTTCTGCTACTTGTTCTACATCATACCTTCTTCTGGAAAAGGCGAAACGATTTGACTCGGTGAGTTTCGCGGCATTCCGACTTCGATGCCGCGGTTGCCGAAATTCAGTTGCCTTTGAATTTCGGGTGATCCCTCTTGAGCATGTATGCTTCTGCTACTTGTTCTACATCATACCTTCTTCTGGAAAAGGCGAAACGATTTGACTCGGTGAGTTTCGCGGCATTCCGACTTCGATGCCGCGGTTGCCGAAATTCAGTTGCCTTTGAATTTCGGGTGATCCCTCTTGAGCATGTATGCTTCTGCTACTTGTTCTACATCATACCTTCTTCTGGAAAAGGCGAAACGATTTGACTCGGTGAGTTTCGCGGCATTCCGACTTCGATGCCGCGGTTGCCGAAATTCAGTTGCCTTTGAATTTCGGGTGATCCCTCTTGAGCATGTATGCTTCTGCTACTTGTTCTACATCATACCTTCTTCTGGAAAAGGCGAAACGATTTGACTCGGTGAGTTTCGCGGCATTCCGACTTCGATGCCGCGGTTGCCGAAATTCAGTTGCCTTTGAATTTCGGGTGATCCCTCTTGAGCATGTATGCTTCTGCTACTTGTTCTACATCATACCTTCTTCTGGAAAAGGCGAAACGATTTGACTCGGTGAGTTTCGCGGCATTCCGACTTCGATGCCGCGGTTGCCGAAATTCAGTTGCCTTTGAATTTCGGGTGATCCCTCTTGAGCATGTATGCTTCTGCTACTTGTTCTACATCATACCTTCTTCTGGAAAAGGCGAAACGATTTGACTCGGTGAGTTTCGCGGCATTCCGACTTCGATGCCGCGGTTGCCGAAATTCAGTTGCCTTTGAATTTCGGGTGATCCCTCTTGAGCATGTATGCTTCTGCTACTTGTTCTACATCATACCTTCTTCTGGAAAAGGCGAAACGATTTGACTCGGTGAGTTTCGCGGCATTCCGACTTCGATGCCCCGGTTGCCGAAATTCAGTTGCCTTTGAATTTCGGGTGATCCCTCTTGAGCATGTATGCTTCTGCTACTTGTTCTACATCATACCTTCTTCTGGAAAAGGCGAAACGATTTGACTCGGTGAGTTTCGCGGCATTCCGACTTCGATGCCGCGGTTGCCGAAATTCAGTTGCCTTTGAATTTCGGGTGATCCCTCTTGAGCATGTATGCTTCTGCTACTTGTTCTACATCATACCTTCTTCTGGAAAAGGCGAAACGATTTGACTCGGTGAGTTTCGCGGCATTCCGACTTCGATGCCGCGGTTGCCGAAATTCAGTTGCCTTTGAATTTCGGGTGATCCCTCTTGAGCATGTATGCTTCTGCTACTTGTTCTACATCATACCTTCTTCTGGAAAAGGCGAAACGATTTGACTCGGTGAGTTTCGCGGCATTCCGACTTCGATGCCGCGGTTGCCGAAATTCAGTTGCCTTTGAATTTCGGGTGATCCCTCTTGAGCATGTATGCTTCTGCTACTTGTTCTACATCATACCTTCTTCTGGAAAAGGCGAAACGATTTGACTCGGTGAGTTTCGCGGCATTCCGACTTCGATGCCGCGGTTGCCGAAATTCAGTTGCCTTTGAATTTCGGGTGATCCCTCTTGAGCATGTATGCTTCTGCTACTTGTTCTACATCATACCTTCTTCTGGAAAAGGCGAAACGATTTGACTCGGTGAGTTTCGCGGCATTCCGACTTCGATGCCGCGGTTGCCGAAATTCAGTTGCCTTTGAATTTCGGGTGATCCCTCTTGAGCATGTATGCTTCTGCTACTTGTTCTACATCATACCTTCTTCTGGAAAAGGCGAAACGATTTGACTCGGTGAGTTTCGCGGCATTCCGACTTCGATGCCGCGGTTGCCGAAATTCAGTTGCCTTTGAATTTCGGGTGATCCCTCTTGAGCATGTATGCTTCTGCTACTTGTTCTACATCATACCTTCTTCTGGAAAAGGCGAAACGATTTGACTCGGTGAGTTTCGCGGCATTCCGACTTCGATGCCCCGGTTGCCGAAATTCAGTTGCCTTTGAATTTCGGGTGATCCCTCTTGAGCATGTATGCTTCTGCTACTTGTTCTACATCATACCTTCTTCTGGAAAAGGCGAAACGATTTGACTCGGTGAGTTTCGCGGCATTCCGACTTCGATGCCGCGGTTGCCGAAATTCAGTTGCCTTTGAATTTCGGGTGATCCCTCTTGAGCATGTATGCTTCTGCTACTTGTTCTACATCATACCTTCTTCTGGAAAAGGCGAAACGATTTGACTCGGTGAGTTTCGCGGCATTCCGACTTCGATGCCGCGGTTGCCGAAATTCAGTTGCCTTTGAATTTCGGGTGATCCCTCTTGAGCATGTATGCTTCTGCTACTTGTTCTACATCATACCTTCTTCTGGAAAAGGCGAAACGATTTGACTCGGTGAGTTTCGCGGCATTCCGACTTCGATGCCGCGGTTGCCGAAATTCAGTTGCCTTTGAATTTCGGGTGATCCCTCTTGAGCATGTATGCTTCTGCTACTTGTTCTACATCATACCTTCTTCTGGAAAAGGCGAAACGATTTGACTCGGTGAGTTTCGCGGCATTCCGACTTCGATGCCGCGGTTGCCGAAATTCAGTTGCCTTTGAATTTCGGGTGATCCCTCTTGAGCATGTATGCTTCTGCTACTTGTTCTACATCATACCTTCTTCTGGAAAAGGCGAAACGATTTGACTCGGTGAGTTTCGCGGCATTCCGACTTCGATGCCGCGGTTGCCGAAATTCAGTTGCCTTTGAATTTCGGGTGATCCCTCTTGAGCATGTATGCTTCTGCTACTTGTTCTACATCATACCTTCTTCTGGAAAAGGCGAAACGATTTGACTCGGTGAGTTTCGCGGCATTCCGACTTCGATGCCGCGGTTGCCGAAATTCAGTTGCCTTTGAATTTCGGGTGATCCCTCTTGAGCATGTATGCTTCTGCTACTTGTTCTACATCATACCTTCTTCTGGAAAAGGCGAAACGATTTGACTCGGTGAGTTTCGCGGCATTCCGACTTCGATGCCGCGGTTGCCGAAATTCAGTTGCCTTTGAATTTCGGGTGATCCCTCTTGAGCATGTATGCTTCTGCTACTTGTTCTACATCATACCTTCTTCTGGAAAAGGCGAAACGATTTGACTCGGTGAGTTTCGCGGCATTCCGACTTCGATGCCCGGTTGCCGAAATTCAGTTGCCTTTGAATTTCGGGTGATCCCTCTTGAGCATGTATGCTTCTGCTACTTGTTCTACATCATACCTTCTTCTGGAAAAGGCGAAACGATTTGACTCGGTGAGTTTCGCGGCATTCCGACTTCGATGCCGCGGTTGCCGAAATTCAGTTGCCTTTGAATTTCGGGTGATCCCTCTTGAGCATGTATGCTTCTGCTACTTGTTCTACATCATACCTTCTTCTGGAAAAGGCGAAACGATTTGACTCGGTGAGTTTCGCGGCATTCCGACTTCGATGCCCGGTTGCCGAAATTCAGTTGCCTTTGAATTTCGGGTGATCCCTCTTGAGCATGTATGCTTCTGCTACTTGTTCTACATCATACCTTCTTCTGGAAAAGGCGAAACGATTTGACTCGGTGAGTTTCGCGGCATTCCGACTTCGATGCCGCGGTTGCCGAAATTCAGTTGCCTTTGAATTTCGGGTGATCCCTCTTGAGCATGTATGCTTCTGCTACTTGTTCTACATCATACCTTCTTCTGGAAAAGGCGAAACGATTTGACTCGGTGAGTTTCGCGGCATTCCGACTTCGATGCCGCGGTTGCCGAAATTCAGTTGCCTTTGAATTTCGGGTGATCCCTCTTGAGCATGTATGCTTCTGCTACTTGTTCTACATCATACCTTCTTCTGGAAAAGGCGAAACGATTTGACTCGGTGAGTTTCGCGGCATTCCGACTTCGATGCCGCGGTTGCCGAAATTCAGTTGCCTTTGAATTTCGGGTGATCCCTCTTGAGCATGTATGCTTCTGCTACTTGTTCTACATCATACCTTCTTCTGGAAAAGGCGAAACGATTTGACTCGGTGAGTTTCGCGGCATTCCGACTTCGATGCCGCGGTTGCCGAAATTCAGTTGCCTTTGAATTTCGGGTGATCCCTCTTGAGCATGTATGCTTCTGCTACTTGTTCTACATCATACCTTCTTCTGGAAAAGGCGAAACGATTTGACTCGGTGAGTTTCGCGGCATTCCGACTTCGATGCCGCGGTTGCCGAAATTCAGTTGCCTTTGAATTTCGGGTGATCCCTCTTGAGCATGTATGCTTCTGCTACTTGTTCTACATCATACCTTCTTCTGGAAAAGGCGAAACGATTTGACTCGGTGAGTTTCGCGGCATTCCGACTTCGATGCCGCGGTTGCCGAAATTCAGTTGCCTTTGAATTTCGGGTGATCCCTCTTGAGCATGTATGCTTCTGCTACTTGTTCTACATCATACCTTCTTCTGGAAAAGGCGAAACGATTTGACTCGGTGAGTTTCGCGGCATTCCGACTTCGATGCCGCGGTTGCCGAAATTCAGTTGCCTTTGAATTTCGGGTGATCCCTCTTGAGCATGTATGCTTCTGCTACTTGTTCTACATCATACCTTCTTCTGGAAAAGGCGAAACGATTTGACTCGGTGAGTTTCGCGGCATTCCGACTTCGATGCCGCGGTTGCCGAAATTCAGTTGCCTTTGAATTTCGGGTGATCCCTCTTGAGCATGTATGCTTCTGCTACTTGTTCTACATCATACCTTCTTCTGGAAAAGGCGAAACGATTTGACTCGGTGAGTTTCGCGGCATTCCGACTTCGATGCCGCGGTTGCCGAAATTCAGTTGCCTTTGAATTTCGGGTGATCCCTCTTGAGCATGTATGCTTCTGCTACTTGTTCTACATCATACCTTCTTCTGGAAAAGGCGAAACGATTTGACTCGGTGAGTTTCGCGGCATTCCGACTTCGATGCCGCGGTTGCCGAAATTCAGTTGCCTTTGAATTTCGGGTGATCCCTCTTGAGCATGTATGCTTCTGCTACTTGTTCTACATCATACCTTCTTCTGGAAAAGGCGAAACGATTTGACTCGGTGAGTTTCGCGGCATTCCGACTTCGATGCCGCGGTTGCCGAAATTCAGTTGCCTTTGAATTTCGGGTGATCCCTCTTGAGCATGTATGCTTCTGCTACTTGTTCTACATCATACCTTCTTCTGGAAAAGGCGAAACGATTTGACTCGGTGAGTTTCGCGGCATTCCGACTTCGATGCCGCGGTTGCCGAAATTCAGTTGCCTTTGAATTTCGGGTGATCCCTCTTGAGCATGTATGCTTCTGCTACTTGTTCTACATCATACCTTCTTCTGGAAAAGGCGAAACGATTTGACTCGGTGAGTTTCGCGGCATTCCGACTTCGATGCCGCGGTTGCCGAAATTCAGTTGCCTTTGAATTTCGGGTGATCCCTCTTGAGCATGTATGCTTCTGCTACTTGTTCTACATCATACCTTCTTCTGGAAAAGGCGAAACGATTTGACTCGGTGAGTTTCGCGGCATTCCGACTTCGATGCCGCGGTTGCCGAAATTCAGTTGCCTTTGAATTTCGGGTGATCCCTCTTGAGCATGTATGCTTCTGCTACTTGTTCTACATCATACCTTCTTCTGGAAAAGGCGAAACGATTTGACTCGGTGAGTTTCGCGGCATTCCGACTTCGATGCCCCGGTTGCCGAAATTCAGTTGCCTTTGAATTTCGGGTGATCCCTCTTGAGCATGTATGCTTCTGCTACTTGTTCTACATCATACCTTCTTCTGGAAAAGGCGAAACGATTTGACTCGGTGAGTTTCGCGGCATTCCGACTTCGATGCCGCGGTTGCCGAAATTCAGTTGCCTTTGAATTTCGGGTGATCCCTCTTGAGCATGTATGCTTCTGCTACTTGTTCTACATCATACCTTCTTCTGGAAAAGGCGAAACGATTTGACTCGGTGAGTTTCGCGGCATTCCGACTTCGATGCCGCGGTTGCCGAAATTCAGTTGCCTTTGAATTTCGGGTGATCCCTCTTGAGCATGTATGCTTCTGCTACTTGTTCTACATCATACCTTCTTCTGGAAAAGGCGAAACGATTTGACTCGGTGAGTTTCGCGGCATTCCGACTTCGATGCCGCGGTTGCCGAAATTCAGTTGCCTTTGAATTTCGGGTGATCCCTCTTGAGCATGTATGCTTCTGCTACTTGTTCTACATCATACCTTCTTCTGGAAAAGGCGAAACGATTTGACTCGGTGAGTTTCGCGGCATTCCGACTTCGATGCCGCGGTTGCCGAAATTCAGTTGCCTTTGAATTTCGGGTGATCCCTCTTGAGCATGTATGCTTCTGCTACTTGTTCTACATCATACCTTCTTCTGGAAAAGGCGAAACGATTTGACTCGGTGAGTTTCGCGGCATTCCGACTTCGATGCCGCGGTTGCCGAAATTCAGTTGCCTTTGAATTTCGGGTGATCCCTCTTGAGCATGTATGCTTCTGCTACTTGTTCTACATCATACCTTCTTCTGGAAAAGGCGAAACGATTTGACTCGGTGAGTTTCGCGGCATTCCGACTTCGATGCCGCGGTTGCCGAAATTCAGTTGCCTTTGAATTTCGGGTGATCCCTCTTGAGCATGTATGCTTCTGCTACTTGTTCTACATCATACCTTCTTCTGGAAAAGGCGAAACGATTTGACTCGGTGAGTTTCGCGGCATTCCGACTTCGATGCCCGGTTGCCGAAATTCAGTTGCCTTTGAATTTCGGGTGATCCCTCTTGAGCATGTATGCTTCTGCTACTTGTTCTACATCATACCTTCTTCTGGAAAAGGCGAAACGATTTGACTCGGTGAGTTTCGCGGCATTCCGACTTCGATGCCGCGGTTGCCGAAATTCAGTTGCCTTTGAATTTCGGGTGATCCCTCTTGAGCATGTATGCTTCTGCTACTTGTTCTACATCATACCTTCTTCTGGAAAAGGCGAAACGATTTGACTCGGTGAGTTTCGCGGCATTCCGACTTCGATGCCGCGGTTGCCGAAATTCAGTTGCCTTTGAATTTCGGGTGATCCCTCTTGAGCATGTATGCTTCTGCTACTTGTTCTACATCATACCTTCTTCTGGAAAAGGCGAAACGATTTGACTCGGTGAGTTTCGCGGCATTCCGACTTCGATGCCGCGGTTGCCGAAATTCAGTTGCCTTTGAATTTCGGGTGATCCCTCTTGAGCATGTATGCTTCTGCTACTTGTTCTACATCATACCTTCTTCTGGAAAAGGCGAAACGATTTGACTCGGTGAGTTTCGCGGCATTCCGACTTCGATGCCGCGGTTGCCGAAATTCAGTTGCCTTTGAATTTCGGGTGATCCCTCTTGAGCATGTATGCTTCTGCTACTTGTTCTACATCATACCTTCTTCTGGAAAAGGCGAAACGATTTGACTCGGTGAGTTTCGCGGCATTCCGACTTCGATGCCCGGTTGCCGAAATTCAGTTGCCTTTGAATTTCGGGTGATCCCTCTTGAGCATGTATGCTTCTGCTACTTGTTCTACATCATACCTTCTTCTGGAAAAGGCGAAACGATTTGACTCGGTGAGTTTCGCGGCATTCCGACTTCGATGCCGCGTTGCCGAAATTCAGTTGCCTTTGAATTTCGGGTGATCCCTCTTGAGCATGTATGCTTCTGCTACTTGTTCTACATCATACCTTCTTCTGGAAAAGGCGAAACGATTTGACTCGGTGAGTTTCGCGGCATTCCGACTTCGATGCCGCGGTTGCCGAAATTCAGTTGCCTTTGAATTTCGGGTGATCCCTCTTGAGCATGTATGCTTCTGCTACTTGTTCTACATCATACCTTCTTCTGGAAAAGGCGAAACGATTTGACTCGGTGAGTTTCGCGGCATTCCGACTTCGATGCCGCGGTTGCCGAAATTCAGTTGCCTTTGAATTTCGGGTGATCCCTCTTGAGCATGTATGCTTCTGCTACTTGTTCTACATCATACCTTCTTCTGGAAAAGGCGAAACGATTTGACTCGGTGAGTTTCGCGGCATTCCGACTTCGATGCCGCGGTTGCCGAAATTCAGTTGCCTTTGAATTTCGGGTGATCCCTCTTGAGCATGTATGCTTCTGCTACTTGTTCTACATCATACCTTCTTCTGGAAAAGGCGAAACGATTTGACTCGGTGAGTTTCGCGGCATTCCGACTTCGATGCCGCGGTTGCCGAAATTCAGTTGCCTTTGAATTTCGGGTGATCCCTCTTGAGCATGTATGCTTCTGCTACTTGTTCTACATCATACCTTCTTCTGGAAAAGGCGAAACGATTTGACTCGGTGAGTTTCGCGGCATTCCGACTTCGATGCCGCGGTTGCCGAAATTCAGTTGCCTTTGAATTTCGGGTGATCCCTCTTGAGCATGTATGCTTCTGCTACTTGTTCTACATCATACCTTCTTCTGGAAAAGGCGAAACGATTTGACTCGGTGAGTTTCGCGGCATTCCGACTTCGATGCCGCGGTTGCCGAAATTCAGTTGCCTTTGAATTTCGGGTGATCCCTCTTGAGCATGTATGCTTCTGCTACTTGTTCTACATCATACCTTCTTCTGGAAAAGGCGAAACGATTTGACTCGGTGAGTTTCGCGGCATTCCGACTTCGATGCCGCGGTTGCCGAAATTCAGTTGCCTTTGAATTTCGGGTGATCCCTCTTGAGCATGTATGCTTCTGCTACTTGTTCTACATCATACCTTCTTCTGGAAAAGGCGAAACGATTTGACTCGGTGAGTTTCGCGGCATTCCGACTTCGATGCCGCGGTTGCCGAAATTCAGTTGCCTTTGAATTTCGGGTGATCCCTCTTGAGCATGTATGCTTCTGCTACTTGTTCTACATCATACCTTCTTCTGGAAAAGGCGAAACGATTTGACTCGGTGAGTTTCGCGGCATTCCGACTTCGATGCCGCGGTTGCCGAAATTCAGTTGCCTTTGAATTTCGGGTGATCCCTCTTGAGCATGTATGCTTCTGCTACTTGTTCTACATCATACCTTCTTCTGGAAAAGGCGAAACGATTTGACTCGGTGAGTTTCGCGGCATTCCGACTTCGATGCCGCGGTTGCCGAAATTCAGTTGCCTTTGAATTTCGGGTGATCCCTCTTGAGCATGTATGCTTCTGCTACTTGTTCTACATCATACCTTCTTCTGGAAAAGGCGAAACGATTTGACTCGGTGAGTTTCGCGGCATTCCGACTTCGATGCCGCGGTTGCCGAAATTCAGTTGCCTTTGAATTTCGGGTGATCCCTCTTGAGCATGTATGCTTCTGCTACTTGTTCTACATCATACCTTCTTCTGGAAAAGGCGAAACGATTTGACTCGGTGAGTTTCGCGGCATTCCGACTTCGATGCCGCGGTTGCCGAAATTCAGTTGCCTTTGAATTTCGGGTGATCCCTCTTGAGCATGTATGCTTCTGCTACTTGTTCTACATCATACCTTCTTCTGGAAAAGGCGAAACGATTTGACTCGGTGAGTTTCGCGGCATTCCGACTTCGATGCCGCGGTTGCCGAAATTCAGTTGCCTTTGAATTTCGGGTGATCCCTCTTGAGCATGTATGCTTCTGCTACTTGTTCTACATCATACCTTCTTCTGGAAAAGGCGAAACGATTTGACTCGGTGAGTTTCGCGGCATTCCGACTTCGATGCCGCGGTTGCCGAAATTCAGTTGCCTTTGAATTTCGGGTGATCCCTCTTGAGCATGTATGCTTCTGCTACTTGTTCTACATCATACCTTCTTCTGGAAAAGGCGAAACGATTTGACTCGGTGAGTTTCGCGGCATTCCGACTTCGATGCCCGGTTGCCGAAATTCAGTTGCCTTTGAATTTCGGGTGATCCCTCTTGAGCATGTATGCTTCTGCTACTTGTTCTACATCATACCTTCTTCTGGAAAAGGCGAAACGATTTGACTCGGTGAGTTTCGCGGCATTCCGACTTCGATGCCGCGGTTGCCGAAATTCAGTTGCCTTTGAATTTCGGGTGATCCCTCTTGAGCATGTATGCTTCTGCTACTTGTTCTACATCATACCTTCTTCTGGAAAAGGCGAAACGATTTGACTCGGTGAGTTTCGCGGCATTCCGACTTCGATGCCGCGGTTGCCGAAATTCAGTTGCCTTTGAATTTCGGGTGATCCCTCTTGAGCATGTATGCTTCTGCTACTTGTTCTACATCATACCTTCTTCTGGAAAAGGCGAAACGATTTGACTCGGTGAGTTTCGCGGCATTCCGACTTCGATGCCGCGGTTGCCGAAATTCAGTTGCCTTTGAATTTCGGGTGATCCCTCTTGAGCATGTATGCTTCTGCTACTTGTTCTACATCATACCTTCTTCTGGAAAAGGCGAAACGATTTGACTCGGTGAGTTTCGCGGCATTCCGACTTCGATGCCGCGGTTGCCGAAATTCAGTTGCCTTTGAATTTCGGGTGATCCCTCTTGAGCATGTATGCTTCTGCTACTTGTTCTACATCATACCTTCTTCTGGAAAAGGCGAAACGATTTGACTCGGTGAGTTTCGCGGCATTCCGACTTCGATGCCGCGGTTGCCGAAATTCAGTTGCCTTTGAATTTCGGGTGATCCCTCTTGAGCATGTATGCTTCTGCTACTTGTTCTACATCATACCTTCTTCTGGAAAAGGCGAAACGATTTGACTCGGTGAGTTTCGCGGCATTCCGACTTCGATGCCGCGGTTGCCGAAATTCAGTTGCCTTTGAATTTCGGGTGATCCCTCTTGAGCATGTATGCTTCTGCTACTTGTTCTACATCATACCTTCTTCTGGAAAAGGCGAAACGATTTGACTCGGTGAGTTTCGCGGCATTCCGACTTCGATGCCGCGGTTGCCGAAATTCAGTTGCCTTTGAATTTCGGGTGATCCCTCTTGAGCATGTATGCTTCTGCTACTTGTTCTACATCATACCTTCTTCTGGAAAAGGCGAAACGATTTGACTCGGTGAGTTTCGCGGCATTCCGACTTCGATGCCGCGGTTGCCGAAATTCAGTTGCCTTTGAATTTCGGGTGATCCCTCTTGAGCATGTATGCTTCTGCTACTTGTTCTACATCATACCTTCTTCTGGAAAAGGCGAAACGATTTGACTCGGTGAGTTTCGCGGCATTCCGACTTCGATGCCGCGGTTGCCGAAATTCAGTTGCCTTTGAATTTCGGGTGATCCCTCTTGAGCATGTATGCTTCTGCTACTTGTTCTACATCATACCTTCTTCTGGAAAAGGCGAAACGATTTGACTCGGTGAGTTTCGCGGCATTCCGACTTCGATGCCGCGGTTGCCGAAATTCAGTTGCCTTTGAATTTCGGGTGATCCCTCTTGAGCATGTATGCTTCTGCTACTTGTTCTACATCATACCTTCTTCTGGAAAAGGCGAAACGATTTGACTCGGTGAGTTTCGCGGCATTCCGACTTCGATGCCGCGGTTGCCGAAATTCAGTTGCCTTTGAATTTCGGGTGATCCCTCTTGAGCATGTATGCTTCTGCTACTTGTTCTACATCATACCTTCTTCTGGAAAAGGCGAAACGATTTGACTCGGTGAGTTTCGCGGCATTCCGACTTCGATGCCGCGGTTGCCGAAATTCAGTTGCCTTTGAATTTCGGGTGATCCCTCTTGAGCATGTATGCTTCTGCTACTTGTTCTACATCATACCTTCTTCTGGAAAAGGCGAAACGATTTGACTCGGTGAGTTTCGCGGCATTCCGACTTCGATGCCCGGTTGCCGAAATTCAGTTGCCTTTGAATTTCGGGTGATCCCTCTTGAGCATGTATGCTTCTGCTACTTGTTCTACATCATACCTTCTTCTGGAAAAGGCGAAACGATTTGACTCGGTGAGTTTCGCGGCATTCCGACTTCGATGCCGCGGTTGCCGAAATTCAGTTGCCTTTGAATTTCGGGTGATCCCTCTTGAGCATGTATGCTTCTGCTACTTGTTCTACATCATACCTTCTTCTGGAAAAGGCGAAACGATTTGACTCGGTGAGTTTCGCGGCATTCCGACTTCGATGCCGCGGTTGCCGAAATTCAGTTGCCTTTGAATTTCGGGTGATCCCTCTTGAGCATGTATGCTTCTGCTACTTGTTCTACATCATACCTTCTTCTGGAAAAGGCGAAACGATTTGACTCGGTGAGTTTCGCGGCATTCCGACTTCGATGCCGCGGTTGCCGAAATTCAGTTGCCTTTGAATTTCGGGTGATCCCTCTTGAGCATGTATGCTTCTGCTACTTGTTCTACATCATACCTTCTTCTGGAAAAGGCGAAACGATTTGACTCGGTGAGTTTCGCGGCATTCCGACTTCGATGCCCCGGTTGCCGAAATTCAGTTGCCTTTGAATTTCGGGTGATCCCTCTTGAGCATGTATGCTTCTGCTACTTGTTCTACATCATACCTTCTTCTGGAAAAGGCGAAACGATTTGACTCGGTGAGTTTCGCGGCATTCCGACTTCGATGCCGCGGTTGCCGAAATTCAGTTGCCTTTGAATTTCGGGTGATCCCTCTTGAGCATGTATGCTTCTGCTACTTGTTCTACATCATACCTTCTTCTGGAAAAGGCGAAACGATTTGACTCGGTGAGTTTCGCGGCATTCCGACTTCGATGCCGCGGTTGCCGAAATTCAGTTGCCTTTGAATTTCGGGTGATCCCTCTTGAGCATGTATGCTTCTGCTACTTGTTCTACATCATACCTTCTTCTGGAAAAGGCGAAACGATTTGACTCGGTGAGTTTCGCGGCATTCCGACTTCGATGCCGCGGTTGCCGAAATTCAGTTGCCTTTGAATTTCGGGTGATCCCTCTTGAGCATGTATGCTTCTGCTACTTGTTCTACATCATACCTTCTTCTGGAAAAGGCGAAACGATTTGACTCGGTGAGTTTCGCGGCATTCCGACTTCGATGCCGCGGTTGCCGAAATTCAGTTGCCTTTGAATTTCGGGTGATCCCTCTTGAGCATGTATGCTTCTGCTACTTGTTCTACATCATACCTTCTTCTGGAAAAGGCGAAACGATTTGACTCGGTGAGTTTCGCGGCATTCCGACTTCGATGCCGCGGTTGCCGAAATTCAGTTGCCTTTGAATTTCGGGTGATCCCTCTTGAGCATGTATGCTTCTGCTACTTGTTCTACATCATACCTTCTTCTGGAAAAGGCGAAACGATTTGACTCGGTGAGTTTCGCGGCATTCCGACTTCGATGCCGCGGTTGCCGAAATTCAGTTGCCTTTGAATTTCGGGTGATCCCTCTTGAGCATGTATGCTTCTGCTACTTGTTCTACATCATACCTTCTTCTGGAAAAGGCGAAACGATTTGACTCGGTGAGTTTCGCGGCATTCCGACTTCGATGCCGCGGTTGCCGAAATTCAGTTGCCTTTGAATTTCGGGTGATCCCTCTTGAGCATGTATGCTTCTGCTACTTGTTCTACATCATACCTTCTTCTGGAAAAGGCGAAACGATTTGACTCGGTGAGTTTCGCGGCATTCCGACTTCGATGCCGCGGTTGCCGAAATTCAGTTGCCTTTGAATTTCGGGTGATCCCTCTTGAGCATGTATGCTTCTGCTACTTGTTCTACATCATACCTTCTTCTGGAAAAGGCGAAACGATTTGACTCGGTGAGTTTCGCGGCATTCCGACTTCGATGCCGCGGTTGCCGAAATTCAGTTGCCTTTGAATTTCGGGTGATCCCTCTTGAGCATGTATGCTTCTGCTACTTGTTCTACATCATACCTTCTTCTGGAAAAGGCGAAACGATTTGACTCGGTGAGTTTCGCGGCATTCCGACTTCGATGCCGCGGTTGCCGAAATTCAGTTGCCTTTGAATTTCGGGTGATCCCTCTTGAGCATGTATGCTTCTGCTACTTGTTCTACATCATACCTTCTTCTGGAAAAGGCGAAACGATTTGACTCGGTGAGTTTCGCGGCATTCCGACTTCGATGCCGCGGTTGCCGAAATTCAGTTGCCTTTGAATTTCGGGTGATCCCTCTTGAGCATGTATGCTTCTGCTACTTGTTCTACATCATACCTTCTTCTGGAAAAGGCGAAACGATTTGACTCGGTGAGTTTCGCGGCATTCCGACTTCGATGCCGCGGTTGCCGAAATTCAGTTGCCTTTGAATTTCGGGTGATCCCTCTTGAGCATGTATGCTTCTGCTACTTGTTCTACATCATACCTTCTTCTGGAAAAGGCGAAACGATTTGACTCGGTGAGTTTCGCGGCATTCCGACTTCGATGCCGCGGTTGCCGAAATTCAGTTGCCTTTGAATTTCGGGTGATCCCTCTTGAGCATGTATGCTTCTGCTACTTGTTCTACATCATACCTTCTTCTGGAAAAGGCGAAACGATTTGACTCGGTGAGTTTCGCGGCATTCCGACTTCGATGCCGCGGTTGCCGAAATTCAGTTGCCTTTGAATTTCGGGTGATCCCTCTTGAGCATGTATGCTTCTGCTACTTGTTCTACATCATACCTTCTTCTGGAAAAGGCGAAACGATTTGACTCGGTGAGTTTCGCGGCATTCCGACTTCGATGCCGCGGTTGCCGAAATTCAGTTGCCTTTGAATTTCGGGTGATCCCTCTTGAGCATGTATGCTTCTGCTACTTGTTCTACATCATACCTTCTTCTGGAAAAGGCGAAACGATTTGACTCGGTGAGTTTCGCGGCATTCCGACTTCGATGCCGCGGTTGCCGAAATTCAGTTGCCTTTGAATTTCGGGTGATCCCTCTTGAGCATGTATGCTTCTGCTACTTGTTCTACATCATACCTTCTTCTGGAAAAGGCGAAACGATTTGACTCGGTGAGTTTCGCGGCATTCCGACTTCGATGCCGCGGTTGCCGAAATTCAGTTGCCTTTGAATTTCGGGTGATCCCTCTTGAGCATGTATGCTTCTGCTACTTGTTCTACATCATACCTTCTTCTGGAAAAGGCGAAACGATTTGACTCGGTGAGTTTCGCGGCATTCCGACTTCGATGCCGCGGTTGCCGAAATTCAGTTGCCTTTGAATTTCGGGTGATCCCTCTTGAGCATGTATGCTTCTGCTACTTGTTCTACATCATACCTTCTTCTGGAAAAGGCGAAACGATTTGACTCGGTGAGTTTCGCGGCATTCCGACTTCGATGCCGCGGTTGCCGAAATTCAGTTGCCTTTGAATTTCGGGTGATCCCTCTTGAGCATGTATGCTTCTGCTACTTGTTCTACATCATACCTTCTTCTGGAAAAGGCGAAACGATTTGACTCGGTGAGTTTCGCGGCATTCCGACTTCGATGCCGCGGTTGCCGAAATTCAGTTGCCTTTGAATTTCGGGTGATCCCTCTTGAGCATGTATGCTTCTGCTACTTGTTCTACATCATACCTTCTTCTGGAAAAGGCGAAACGATTTGACTCGGTGAGTTTCGCGGCATTCCGACTTCGATGCCGCGGTTGCCGAAATTCAGTTGCCTTTGAATTTCGGGTGATCCCTCTTGAGCATGTATGCTTCTGCTACTTGTTCTACATCATACCTTCTTCTGGAAAAGGCGAAACGATTTGACTCGGTGAGTTTCGCGGCATTCCGACTTCGATGCCGCGGTTGCCGAAATTCAGTTGCCTTTGAATTTCGGGTGATCCCTCTTGAGCATGTATGCTTCTGCTACTTGTTCTACATCATACCTTCTTCTGGAAAAGGCGAAACGATTTGACTCGGTGAGTTTCGCGGCATTCCGACTTCGATGCCGCGGTTGCCGAAATTCAGTTGCCTTTGAATTTCGGGTGATCCCTCTTGAGCATGTATGCTTCTGCTACTTGTTCTACATCATACCTTCTTCTGGAAAAGGCGAAACGATTTGACTCGGTGAGTTTCGCGGCATTCCGACTTCGATGCCGCGGTTGCCGAAATTCAGTTGCCTTTGAATTTCGGGTGATCCCTCTTGAGCATGTATGCTTCTGCTACTTGTTCTACATCATACCTTCTTCTGGAAAAGGCGAAACGATTTGACTCGGTGAGTTTCGCGGCATTCCGACTTCGATGCCGCGGTTGCCGAAATTCAGTTGCCTTTGAATTTCGGGTGATCCCTCTTGAGCATGTATGCTTCTGCTACTTGTTCTACATCATACCTTCTTCTGGAAAAGGCGAAACGATTTGACTCGGTGAGTTTCGCGGCATTCCGACTTCGATGCCGCGGTTGCCGAAATTCAGTTGCCTTTGAATTTCGGGTGATCCCTCTTGAGCATGTATGCTTCTGCTACTTGTTCTACATCATACCTTCTTCTGGAAAAGGCGAAACGATTTGACTCGGTGAGTTTCGCGGCATTCCGACTTCGATGCCGCGGTTGCCGAAATTCAGTTGCCTTTGAATTTCGGGTGATCCCTCTTGAGCATGTATGCTTCTGCTACTTGTTCTACATCATACCTTCTTCTGGAAAAGGCGAAACGATTTGACTCGGTGAGTTTCGCGGCATTCCGACTTCGATGCCGCGGTTGCCGAAATTCAGTTGCCTTTGAATTTCGGGTGATCCCTCTTGAGCATGTATGCTTCTGCTACTTGTTCTACATCATACCTTCTTCTGGAAAAGGCGAAACGATTTGACTCGGTGAGTTTCGCGGCATTCCGACTTCGATGCCGGTTGCCGAAATTCAGTTGCCTTTGAATTTCGGGTGATCCCTCTTGAGCATGTATGCTTCTGCTACTTGTTCTACATCATACCTTCTTCTGGAAAAGGCGAAACGATTTGACTCGGTGAGTTTCGCGGCATTCCGACTTCGATGCCGCGGTTGCCGAAATTCAGTTGCCTTTGAATTTCGGGTGATCCCTCTTGAGCATGTATGCTTCTGCTACTTGTTCTACATCATACCTTCTTCTGGAAAAGGCGAAACGATTTGACTCGGTGAGTTTCGCGGCATTCCGACTTCGATGCCCGGTTGCCGAAATTCAGTTGCCTTTGAATTTCGGGTGATCCCTCTTGAGCATGTATGCTTCTGCTACTTGTTCTACATCATACCTTCTTCTGGAAAAGGCGAAACGATTTGACTCGGTGAGTTTCGCGGCATTCCGACTTCGATGCCGCGGTTGCCGAAATTCAGTTGCCTTTGAATTTCGGGTGATCCCTCTTGAGCATGTATGCTTCTGCTACTTGTTCTACATCATACCTTCTTCTGGAAAAGGCGAAACGATTTGACTCGGTGAGTTTCGCGGCATTCCGACTTCGATGCCGCGGTTGCCGAAATTCAGTTGCCTTTGAATTTCGGGTGATCCCTCTTGAGCATGTATGCTTCTGCTACTTGTTCTACATCATACCTTCTTCTGGAAAAGGCGAAACGATTTGACTCGGTGAGTTTCGCGGCATTCCGACTTCGATGCCGCGGTTGCCGAAATTCAGTTGCCTTTGAATTTCGGGTGATCCCTCTTGAGCATGTATGCTTCTGCTACTTGTTCTACATCATACCTTCTTCTGGAAAAGGCGAAACGATTTGACTCGGTGAGTTTCGCGGCATTCCGACTTCGATGCCCGGTTGCCGAAATTCAGTTGCCTTTGAATTTCGGGTGATCCCTCTTGAGCATGTATGCTTCTGCTACTTGTTCTACATCATACCTTCTTCTGGAAAAGGCGAAACGATTTGACTCGGTGAGTTTCGCGGCATTCCGACTTCGATGCCGCGGTTGCCGAAATTCAGTTGCCTTTGAATTTCGGGTGATCCCTCTTGAGCATGTATGCTTCTGCTACTTGTTCTACATCATACCTTCTTCTGGAAAAGGCGAAACGATTTGACTCGGTGAGTTTCGCGGCATTCCGACTTCGATGCCGCGGTTGCCGAAATTCAGTTGCCTTTGAATTTCGGGTGATCCCTCTTGAGCATGTATGCTTCTGCTACTTGTTCTACATCATACCTTCTTCTGGAAAAGGCGAAACGATTTGACTCGGTGAGTTTCGCGGCATTCCGACTTCGATGCCGCGGTTGCCGAAATTCAGTTGCCTTTGAATTTCGGGTGATCCCTCTTGAGCATGTATGCTTCTGCTACTTGTTCTACATCATACCTTCTTCCGGAAAAGGCGAAACGATTTGACTCGGTGAGTTTCGCGGCATTCCGACTTCGATGCCGCGGTTGCCGAAATTCAGTTGCCTTTGAATTTCGGGTGATCCCTCTTGAGCATGTATGCTTCTGCTACTTGTTCTACATCATACCTTCTTCTGGAAAAGGCGAAACGATTTGACTCGGTGAGTTTCGCGGCATTCCGACTTCGATGCCGCGGTTGCCGAAATTCAGTTGCCTTTGAATTTCGGGTGATCCCTCTTGAGCATGTATGCTTCTGCTACTTGTTCTACATCATACCTTCTTCTGGAAAAGGCGAAACGATTTGACTCGGTGAGTTTCGCGGCATTCCGACTTCGATGCCGCGGTTGCCGAAATTCAGTTGCCTTTGAATTTCGGGTGATCCCTCTTGAGCATGTATGCTTCTGCTACTTGTTCTACATCATACCTTCTTCTGGAAAAGGCGAAACGATTTGACTCGGTGAGTTTCGCGGCATTCCGACTTCGATGCCCGGTTGCCGAAATTCAGTTGCCTTTGAATTTCGGGTGATCCCTCTTGAGCATGTATGCTTCTGCTACTTGTTCTACATCATACCTTCTTCTGGAAAAGGCGAAACGATTTGACTCGGTGAGTTTCGCGGCATTCCGACTTCGATGCCGCGGTTGCCGAAATTCAGTTGCCTTTGAATTTCGGGTGATCCCTCTTGAGCATGTATGCTTCTGCTACTTGTTCTACATCATACCTTCTTCTGGAAAAGGCGAAACGATTTGACTCGGTGAGTTTCGCGGCATTCCGACTTCGATGCCGCGGTTGCCGAAATTCAGTTGCCTTTGAATTTCGGGTGATCCCTCTTGAGCATGTATGCTTCTGCTACTTGTTCTACATCATACCTTCTTCTGGAAAAGGCGAAACGATTTGACTCGGTGAGTTTCGCGGCATTCCGACTTCGATGCCGCGGTTGCCGAAATTCAGTTGCCTTTGAATTTCGGGTGATCCCTCTTGAGCATGTATGCTTCTGCTACTTGTTCTACATCATACCTTCTTCTGGAAAAGGCGAAACGATTTGACTCGGTGAGTTTCGCGGCATTCCGACTTCGATGCCGCGGTTGCCGAAATTCAGTTGCCTTTGAATTTCGGGTGATCCCTCTTGAGCATGTATGCTTCTGCTACTTGTTCTACATCATACCTTCTTCTGGAAAAGGCGAAACGATTTGACTCGGTGAGTTTCGCGGCATTCCGACTTCGATGCCGCGGTTGCCGAAATTCAGTTGCCTTTGAATTTCGGGTGATCCCTCTTGAGCATGTATGCTTCTGCTACTTGTTCTACATCATACCTTCTTCTGGAAAAGGCGAAACGATTTGACTCGGTGAGTTTCGCGGCATTCCGACTTCGATGCCGCGGTTGCCGAAATTCAGTTGCCTTTGAATTTCGGGTGATCCCTCTTGAGCATGTATGCTTCTGCTACTTGTTCTACATCATACCTTCTTCGGAAAAGGCGAAACGATTTGACTCGGTGAGTTTCGCGGCATTCCGACTTCGATGCCCGGTTGCCGAAATTCAGTTGCCTTTGAATTTCGGGTGATCCCTCTTGAGCATGTATGCTTCTGCTACTTGTTCTACATCATACCTTCTTCTGGAAAAGGCGAAACGATTTGACTCGGTGAGTTTCGCGGCATTCCGACTTCGATGCCGCGGTTGCCGAAATTCAGTTGCCTTTGAATTTCGGGTGATCCCTCTTGAGCATGTATGCTTCTGCTACTTGTTCTACATCATACCTTCTTCTGGAAAAGGCGAAACGATTTGACTCGGTGAGTTTCGCGGCATTCCGACTTCGATGCCGGTTGCCGAAATTCAGTTGCCTTTGAATTTCGGGTGATCCCTCTTGAGCATGTATGCTTCTGCTACTTGTTCTACATCATACCTTCTTCTGGAAAAGGCGAAACGATTTGACTCGGTGAGTTTCGCGGCATTCCGACTTCGATGCCGCGGTTGCCGAAATTCAGTTGCCTTTGAATTTCGGGTGATCCCTCTTGAGCATGTATGCTTCTGCTACTTGTTCTACATCATACCTTCTTCTGGAAAAGGCGAAACGATTTGACTCGGTGAGTTTCGCGGCATTCCGACTTCGATGCCGCGGTTGCCGAAATTCAGTTGCCTTTGAATTTCGGGTGATCCCTCTTGAGCATGTATGCTTCTGCTACTTGTTCTACATCATACCTTCTTCGGAAAAAGGCGAAACGATTTGACTCGGTGAGTTTCGCGGCATTCCGACTTCGATGCCGCGGTTGCCGAAATTCAGTTGCCTTTGAATTTCGGGTGATCCCTCTTGAGCATGTATGCTTCTGCTACTTGTTCTACATCATACCTTCTTCTGGAAAAGGCGAAACGATTTGACTCGGTGAGTTTCGCGGCATTCCGACTTCGATGCCCCGGTTGCCGAAATTCAGTTGCCTTTGAATTTCGGGTGATCCCTCTTGAGCATGTATGCTTCCGCTACTTGTTCTACATCATACCTTCTTCTGGAAAAGGCGAAACGATTTGACTCGGTGAGTTTCGCGGCATTCCGACTTCGATGCCGCGGTTGCCGAAATTCAGTTGCCTTTGAATTTCGGGTGATCCCTCTTGAGCATGTATGCTTCTGCTACTTGTTCTACATCATACCTTCTTCTGGAAAAGGCGAAACGATTTGACTCGGTGAGTTTCGCGGCATTCCGACTTCGATGCCCCGGTTGCCGAAATTCAGTTGCCTTTGAATTTCGGGTGATCCCTCTTGAGCATGTATGCTTCCGCTACTTGTTCTACATCATACTTCTTCCTCAAACGGCGAAACGATTTGACTCGGTGAGTTTCGCGGCATTCCGACTTCGATGCCCCGGTTGCCGAAATTCAGTTGCCTTTGAATTTCGGGTGATCCCTCTTGAGCATGTATGCTTCTGCTACTTGTTCTACATCATACTTTCTTCCGCAAACGGCGAAACGATTTGACTCGGTGAGTTTCGCGGCATTCCGACTTCGATGCCCCGGTTGCCGAAATTCAGTTGCCTTTGAATTTCGGGTGATCCCTCTTGAGCATGTATGCTTCTGCTACTTGTTCTACATCATACCTTCTTCCGCAAACGGCGAAACGATTTGACTCGGTGAGTTTCGCGGCATTCCGACTTCGATGCCCCGGTTGCCGAAATTCAGTTGCCTTTGAATTTCGGGTGATCCCTCTTGAGCATGTATGCTTCTGCTACTTGTTCTACATCATACTTCTTCCGCAAACGGCGAAACGATTTGACTCGGTGAGTTTCGCGGCATTCCGACTTCGATGCCCGGTTGCCGAAATTCAGTTGCCTTTGAATTTCGGGTGATCCCTCTTGAGCATGTATGCTTCTGCTACTTGTTCTACATCATACCTTCTTCCGCAAACGGCGAAACGATTTGACTCGGTGAGTTTCGCGGCATTCCGACTTCGATGCCGCGGTTGCCGAAATTCAGTTGCCTTTGAATTCGGGTGATCCCTCTTGAGCATGTATGCTTCTGCTACTTGTTCTACATCATACCTTCTTCCGCAAAAGGCGAAACGATTTGACTCGGTGAGTTTCGCGGCATTCCGACTTCGATGCCCCGGTTGCCGAAATTCAGTTGCCTTTGAATTTCGGGTGATCCTCTTGAGCATGTATGCTTCTGCTACTTGTTCTACATCATACCTTCTTCTGGAAAAGGCGAAACGATTTGACTCGGTGAGTTTCGCGGCATTCCGACTTCGATGCCGCGGTTGCCGAAATTCAGTTGCCTTTGAATTTCGGGTGATCCCTCTTGAGCATGTATGCTTCTGCTACTTGTTCTACATCATACCTTCTTCTGGAAAAGGCGAAACGATTTGACTCGGTGAGTTTCGCGGCATTCCGACTCGATGCCGCGGTTGCCGAAATTCAGTTGCCTTTGAATTTCGGGTGATCCCTCTTGAGCATGTATGCTTCTGCTACTTGTTCTACATCATACCTTCCTTTCGGAAAAGGCGAAACGATTTGACTCGGTGAGTTTCGCGGCATTCCGACTTCGATGCCGCGGTTGCCGAAATTCAGTTGCCTTTGAATTTCGGGTGATCCCTCTTGAGCATGTATGCTTCTGCTACTTGTTCTACATCATACCTTCTTCTGGAAAAGGCGAAACGATTTGACTCGGTGAGTTTCGCGGCATTCCGACTTCGATGCCGCGGTTGCCGAAATTCAGTTGCCTTTGAATTTCGGGTGATCCCTCTTGAGCATGTATGCTTCTGCTACTTGTTCTACATCATACCTTCTTCTGGAAAAGGCGAAACGATTTGACTCGGTGAGTTTCGCGGCATTCCGACTTCGATGCCCCGGTTGCCGAAATTCAGTTGCCTTTGAATTTCGGGTGATCCCTCTTGAGCATGTATGCTTCTGCTACTTGTTCTACATCATACCTTCTTCTGGAAAAGGCGAAACGCTTTGACTCGGTGAGTTTCGCGGCATTCCGACTTCGATGCCGCGGTTGCCGAAATTCAGTTGCCTTTGAATTTCGGGTGATCCCTCTTGAGCATGTATGCTTCTGCTACTTGTTCTACATCATACCTTCTTCGGAAAAGGCGAAACGCTTTGACTCGGTGAGTTTCGCGGCATTCCGACTTCGATGCCCCGGTTGCCGAAATTCAGTTGCCTTTGAATTTCGGGTGATCCCTCTTGAGCATGTATGCTTCTGCTACTTGTTCTACATCATACTTTCTTCCGCAAACGGCGAAACGCTTTGACTCGGTGAGTTTCGCGGCATTCCGACTTCGATGCCCCGGTTGCCGAAATTCAGTTGCCTTTGAATTTCGGGTGATCCCTCTTGAGCATGTATGCTTCTGCTACTTGTTCTACATCATACTTTCTTCCGCAAACGGCGAAACGCTTTGACTCGGTGAGTTTCGCGGCATTCCGACTTCGATGCCCCGGTTGCCGAAATTCAGTTGCCTTTGAATTTCGGGTGATCCCTCTTGAGCATGTATGCTTCTGCTACTTGTTCTACATCATACTTTCTTCCGCAAACGGCGAAACGCTTTGACTCGGTGAGTTTCGCGGCATTCCGACTTCGATGCCCCGGTTGCCGAAATTCAGTTGCCTTTGAATTTCGGGTGATCCCTCTTGAGCATGTATGCTTCTGCTACTTGTTCTACATCATACCTTCTTCGGAAAAGGCGAAACGATTTGACTCGGTGAGTTTCGCGGCATTCCGACTTCGATGCCGCGGTTGCCGAAATTCAGTTGCCTTGAATTTCGGGTGATCCCTCTTGAGCATGTATGCTTCTGCTACTTGTTCTACATCATACCTTCTTCTGGAAAAGGCGAAACGATTTGACTCGGTGAGTTTCGCGGCATTCCGACTTCGATGCCCCGGTTGCCGAAATTCAGTTGCCTTTGAATTTCGGGTGATCCCTCTTGAGCATGTATGCTTCTTACTTGTTCTACAATACCTTCTTCCGGAAAAGGCGAAACGATTGACTCGGTGAGTTTCGCGGCATTCCGACTTCGATGCCCGGTTGCCGAAATTCAGTTGCCTTTGAATTTCGGGTGATCCCTCTTGAGCATGTATGCTTCTGCTACTTGTTCTACATCATACCTTCTTCCGGAAAAGGCGAAACGATTGACTCGGTGAGTTTCGCGGCATTCCGACTTCGATGCCCGGTTGCCGAAATTCAGTTGCCTTTGAATTTCGGGTGATCCCTCTTGAGCATGTGCTTCTGCTACTTGTTCTACATCATACTTCTTCTGGAAAAGGCGAAACGATTTGACTCGGTGAGTTTCGCGGCATTCCGACTTGATGCCGCGGTTGCCGAAATTCAGTGCCTTTGAATTTCGGGTGATCCCTCTTGAGCATGTATGCTTCTGCTACTTGTTCTACATCATACCTTCTTCTGCAAAAGGCGAAACGATTTGACTCGGTGAGTTTCGCGGCATTCCGACTTCGATGCCACGGTTGCCGAAATTCAGTTGCCTTTGAATTTCGGTGATCCCTCTTGAGCATGTATGCTTCTGCTATTGTTCTACATCATACCTTCTTCTGGAAAGGCGAAACGTTGACTCGGTGAGTTTCGCGGCATTCCGACTTCGATGCCCCGGTTGCCGAAATTCAGTTGCCTTTGAATTTCGGGTGATCCCTCTTGAGCATGTATGCTTCTGCTACTTGTTCTACATCATACCTCTTCCGGAAAAGGCGAAACGATTGACTCGGTGAGTTTCGCGGCATTCCGACTTCGATGCCCCGGTTGCCGAAATTCAGTTGCCTTTGAATTTCGGGTGATCCTCTTGAGCATGTATGCTTCTGCTACTTGTTCTACATCATACCTTCTTCTGGAAAAGGCGAAACGATTTGACTCGGTGAGTTTCGCGGCATTCCGACTTCGATGCCGCGGTTGCCGAAATTCAGTTGCCTT
>JANKYH010001419.1:0-23102 GCA_027475595.1 Populus davidiana x Populus alba var. pyramidalis
TTGACTCGGTGAGTTTCGCGGCATTCCGACTTCGATGCCCGGTTGCCGAAATTCAGTTGCCTTTGAATTTCGGGTGATCCCTCTTGAGCATGTATGCTTCCGCTACTTGTTCTACATCATACTTCTTCCGCAAACGGCGAAACGCTTTGACTCGGTGAGTTTCGCGGCATTCCGACTTCGATGCCACGGTTGCCGAAATTCAATTGCCTTGAATTTGGGTGATCCCTCTTGAGCATGTATGCTTCTGCTACTTGTTCTACATCATACTTCTTCCGCAAAAGGCGAAACGCTTTGACTCGGTGAGTTTCGCGGCATTCCGACTTCGATGCCCCGGTTGCCGAAATTCAGTTGCCTTTGAATTTGGGTGATCCCTCTTGAGCATGTATGCTTCCGCTACTTGTTCTACATCATACCTTCTTCTGGAAAAGGCGAAACGATTTGACTCGGTGAGTTTCGCGGCATTCGACTTCGATGCAGCGGTTGCCGAAATTCAGTTGCCTTTGAATTTCGGGTGATCCCTCTTGAGCATGTATGCTTCTGCTACTTGTTCTACATACCTTCTTCTGGAAAAGGCGAAACATTTGACTCGGTGAGTTCGCGGCATTCCGACTTCGATGCCCCGGTTGCCGAAATTCAGTTGCCTTTGAATTCGGGTGATCCCTCTTGAGCATGTATGCTTCTGCTTGTTCTACATCATACCTTCTTCCGGAAAAGGCGAAACGATTTGACTCGGTGAGTTTCGCGGCATTCCGACTTCGATGCCCGGTTGCCGAAATTCAGTTGCCTTTGAATTCGGGTGATCCCTCTTGAGCATGTATGCTTCTGCTATTGTTCTACATCATACCTTCTTCTGGAAAAGGCGAAACGCTTTGACTCGGTGAGTTTCGCGGCATTCCGACTTCGATGCCCCGGTTGCCGAAATTCAGTTGCCTTTGAATTTGGGTGATCCCTCTTGAGCATGTATGCTTCTGCTACTTGTTCTACATCATACTTTCTTCCGCAAACGGCGAAACGCTTTGACTCGGTGAGTTTCGCGGCATTCCGACTTCGATGCCCCGGTTGCCGAAATTCAGTTGCCTTTGAATTTCGGGTGATCCCTCTTGAGCATGTATGCTTCTGCTACTTGTTCTACATCATACTTTCTTCCGCAAACGGCGAAACGCTTTGACTCGGTGAGTTTCGCGGCATTCCGACTTCGATGTCCCGGTTGCCGAAATTCAGTTGCCTTTGAATTTCGGGTGATCCCTCTTGAGCATGTATGCTTCTGCTACTTGTTCTACATCATACCTTCTTCTGGAAAAGGCGAAACGATTTGACTCGGTGAGTTTCGCGGCATTCCGACTTCGATGCCGCGGTTGCCGAAATTCAGTTGCCTTTGAATTTCGGGTGATCCCCTTGAGCATGTATGCTTCTGCTACTTGTTCTACATCATACCTTCTTCGGAAAAGGCGAAACGATTTGACTCGGTGAGTTTCGCGGCATTCCGACTTCGATGCCGCGGTTGCCGAAATTCAGTTGCCTTTGAATTTCGGGTGACCTCTTGAGCATGTATGCTTCTGCTACTTGTTCTACATCATACCTTCTTCTGGAAAAGGCGAAACGATTTGACTCGGTGAGTTTCGCGGCATTCCGACTTCGATGCCGCGGTTGCCGAAATTCAGTTGCCTTTGAATTTCGGGTGATCCCTCTTGAGCATGTATGCTTCTGCTACTTGTTATACATCATACTTTCTTCCGCAAACGGCGAAACGCTTTGACTCGGTGAGTTTCGCGGCATTCCGACTTCGATGCCGCGGTTGCCGAAATTCAGTTGCCTTTGATTTCGGGTGACCTCTTGAGCATGTATGCTTCTGCTACTTGTTCTACATCATACCTTCTTCTGGAAAAGGCGAAACGATTTGACTCGGTGAGTTTCGCGGCATTCCGACTTCGATGCCGCGGTTGCCGAAATTCAGTTGCCTTGAATTTCGGGTGATCCCTCTTGAGCATGTATGCTCTGCTACTTGTTCTACATCATACCTCTTCCGGAAAAGGCGAAACGATTTGACTCGGTGAGTTTCGCGGCATTCCGACTTCGATGCCACGGTTGCCGAAATTCAGTTGCCTTTGAATTTCGGGTGATCCCTCTTGAGCATGTATGCTTCTGCTACTTGTTCTACATCATACCTTTCTGGAAAAGGCGAAACGATTTGACTCGGTGAGTTTCGCGGCATTCCGACTTCGATGCCGCGGTTGCCGAAATTCAGTTGCCTTTGAATTTCGGGTGATCCCTCTTGAGCATGTATGCTTCTGCTACTTGTTCTACATCATACCTTCTTCTGGAAAAGGCGAAACGATTTGACTCGGGAGTTTCGCGGCATTCGACTTCGATGCGCGGTTGCCGAAATTCAGTTGCCTTTGAATTTCGGGTGATCCCTCTTGAGCATGTATGCTTCTGCTACTTGTCTACATCATACCTTCTTCCGGAAAAGGCGAAACGATTTGACTCGGTGAGTTTCGCGGCATTCCGACTTCGATGCCGCGGTTGCCGAAATTCAGTTGCCTTTGAATTTCGGGTGATCCTCTTGAGCATGTATGCTTCTGCTACTTGTTCTACATCATACCTTCTTCTGGAAAAGGCGAAACGCTTTGACTCGGTGAGTTTCGCGCATTCCGACTTCGATGCCGCGGTTGCCGAAATTCAGTTGCCTTTGAATTTCGGGTGATCCCTCTTGAGCATGTATGCTTCTGCTACTTGTTCTACATCATACCTTCTTCTGGAAAAGGCGAAACGATTTGACTCGGTGAGTTTCGCGGCATTCCGACTTCGATGCACGGTTGCCGAAATTCAGTTGCCTTTGAATTTCGGGTGATCCCTCTTGAGCATGTATGCTTCTGCTACTTGTTCTACATCATACCTTCTTCGGAAAAGGCGAAACGCTTTGACTCGGTGAGTTTCGCGGCATTCCGACTTCGATGCCCCGGTTGCCGAAATTCAGTTGCCTTTGAATTCGGGTGATCCCTCTTGAGCATGTATGCTTCTGCTACTTGTTCTACATCATACCTTCTTCTGGAAAAGGCGAAACGATTTGACTCGGTGAGTTTCGCGGCATTCCGACTTCGATGCCGCGGTTGCCGAAATTCAGTTGCCTTTGAATTTGGTGATCCCTCTTGAGCATGTATGCTTCTGCTACTTGTTCTACATCATACCTTCTTCGGAAAAGGCGAAACGATTTGACTCGGTGAGTTTCGCGGCATTCCGACTTCGATGCCGCGGTTGCCGAAATTCAGTTGCCTTTGAATTTCGGGTGATCCCTCTTGAGCATGTATGCTTCTGCTACTTGTTCTACATCATACCTTCTTCCGGAAAAGGCGAAACGATTTGACTCGGTGAGTTTCGCGGCATTCCGACTTCGATGCCGCGGTTGCCGAAATTCAGTTGCCTTTGAATTTCGGGTGATCCCTCTTGAGCATGTATGCTTCTGCTACTTGTTCTACATCATACCCTCTTCCGGAAAAGGCGAAACGATTTGACTCGGTGAGTTTCGCGGCATTCCGACTTCGATGCCGCGGTTGCCGAAATTCAGTTGCCTTTGAATTTCGGGTGATCCCTCTTGAGCATGTATGCTTCTGCTACTTGTTCTACATCATACCTCTTCTGGAAAAGGCGAAACGATTGACTCGGTGAGTTTCGCGGCATTCCGACTTCGATGCCCGGTTGCCGAAATTCAGTTGCCTTTGAATTTCGGGTGATCCCTCTTGAGCATGTATGCTTCTGCTACTTGTTCTACATCATACCTTCTTCGGAAAAGGCGAAACGATTTGACTCGGTGAGTTTCGCGGCATTCCGACTTCGATGCCGCGGTTGCCGAAATTCAGTTGCTTTGAATTTCGGGTGATCCCTCTTGAGCATGTATGCTTCTGCTACTTGTTCTACATCATACCTTCTTCTGGAAAAGGCGAAACGATTTGACTCGGTGAGTTTCGCGGCATTCCGACTTCGATGCGCGGTTGCCGAAATTCAGTTGCCTTTGAATTCGGGTGATCCCTCTTGAGCATGTATGCTTCTGCTACTTGTTCTACATCATACCTTCTTCTGGAAAAGGCGAAACGATTGACTCGGTGAGTTCGCGGCATTCCGACTTCGATGCCCGGTTGCCGAAATTCAGTTGCCTTTGAATTTCGGGTGATCCCTCTTGAGCATGTATGCTTCTGCTACTTGTTCTACATCATACTTTCTTCTGGAAATGGCGAAACGCTTGGACTCGGTGAGTTTCGCGGCATTCCGACTTCGATGCCGCGGTTGCCGAAATTCAGTTGCCTTTGAATTTCGGGTGATCCCTCTTGAGCATGTATGCTTTGACTTGTTCTACATCATACCTTCTTCTGGAAAAGGCGAAACGATTTGACTCGGTGAGTTTCGCGGCATTCCGACTTCGATGCCGCGGTTGCCGAAATTCAGTTGCCTTTGAATTTCGGGTGATCCTCTTGAGCATGTATGCTTCTGCTACTTGTTCTACATCATACCTCTTCCGGAAAAGGCGAAACGATTTGACTCGGTGAGTTTCGCGGCATTCCGACTTCGATGCCGCGGTTGCCGAAATTCAGTTGCCTTTGAATTTCGGGTGATCCCTCTTGAGCATGTATGCTTCTGCTACTTGTTCTACATCATACCTTCTTCTGGAAAAGGCGAAACGATTTGACTCGGTGAGTTTCGCGGCATTCCGACTTCGATGCCCGGTTGCCGAAATTCAGTTGCCTTTGAATTTCGGGTGATCCCTCTTGAGCATGTATGCTTCTGCTACTTGTTCTACATCATACCTCTTCCGCAAAAGGCGAAACGATTTGACTCGGTGAGTTTCGCGGCATTCCGACTTCGATGCCGCGGTTGCCGAAATTCAGTTGCCTTGAATTTCGGGTGATCCCTCTTGAGCATGTATGCTTCTGCTACTTGTTCTACATCATACCTTCTTCTGGAAAAGGCGAAACGATTTGACTCGGTGAGTTTCGCGGCATTCCGACTTCGATGCCCCGGTTGCCGAAATTCAGTTGCCTTTGAATTTCGGGTGATCCCTCTTGAGCATGTATGCTTCTGCTACTTGTTCTACATCATACCTTCTTCTGGAAAAGGCGAAACGATTTGACTCGGTGAGTTTCGCGGCATTCCGACTTCGATGCCGCGGTTGCCGAAATTCAGTTGCCTTTGAATTTCGGGTGATCCCTCTTGAGCATGTATGCTTCTGCTACTTGTTCTACATCATACCTTCTTCTGGAAAAGGCGAAACGATTTGACTCGGTGAGTTTCGCGGCATTCGACTTCGATGCCGCGGTTGCCGAAATTCAGTTGCCTTTGAATTTCGGGTGATCCCTCTTGAGCATGTATGCTTCTGCTACTTGTTCTACATCATACCCTCTTCCGGAAAAGGCGAAACGATTTGACTCGGTGAGTTTCGCGGCATTCCGACTTCGATGCCGCGGTTGCCGAAATTCAGTTGCCTTTGAATTTCGGGTGATCCTCTTGAGCATGTATGCTTCTGCTACTTGTTCTACATCATACCTTCTTCTGGAAAAGGCGAAACGATTGGACTCGGTGAGTTTCGCGGCATTCCGACTTCGATGCCGCGGTTGCCGAAATTCAGTTGCCTTTGAATTTCGGGTGATCCCTCTTGAGCATGTATGCTTCTGCTACTTGTTCTACATCATACCTTCTTCTGGAAAAGGCGAAACGATTTGACTCGGTGAGTTTCGCGGCATTCCGACTTCGATGCCGCGGTTGCCGAAATTCAGTTGCCTTTGAATTTCGGGTGATCCTCTTGAGCATGTATGCTTCTGCTACTGTTCTACATCATACTTTCTTCTGCAAACGGCGAAACGCTTTGACTCGGTGAGTTTCGCGGCATTCCGACTTCGATGCCCGGTTGCCGAAATTCAGTTGCCTTTGAATTTCGGGTGATCCCTCTTGAGCATGTATGCTTCTGCTACTTGTTCTACATCATACCTTCTTCGGAAAAGGCGAAACGATTGACTCGGTGAGTTTCGCGGCATTCCGACTTCGATGCCGCGGTTGCCGAAATTCAGTTGCCTTGAATTCGGGTGATCCCTCTTGAGCATGTATGCTTCTGCTACTTGTTCTACATCATACCTTCTTCTGGAAAAGGCGAAATTTGACTCGGTGAGTTTCGCGGCATTCCGACTTCGATGCCCCGGTTGCCGAATTCAGTTGCCTTGAATTTCGGGTGATCCCTCTTGAGCATGTATGCTTCTGCTACTTGTTCTACATCATACCTTCTTCTGGAAAAGGCGAAACGATTGACTCGGTGAGTTTCGCGGCATTCCGACTTCGATGCCACGGTTGCCGAAATTCAGTTGCCTTTGAATTTCGGGTGATCCCTCTTGAGCATGTATGCTTCTGCTACTTGTTCTACATCATACCTTCTTCTGGAAAAGGCGAAACGATTTGACTCGGTGAGTTTCGCGGCATTCGACTTCGATGCGCGGTTGCCGAAATTCAGTTGCTTTGAATTTCGGGTGATCCCTCTTGAGCATGTATGCTTCTGCTACTTGTTCTACATCATACTTCTTCTGCAAACGGCGAAACGATTTGACTCGGTGAGTTTCGCGGCATTCCGACTTCGATGCCCCGGTTGCCGAAATTCAGTTGCCTTTGAATTTCGGGTGATCCTCTTGAGCATGTATGCTTCTGCTACTTGTTCTACATCATACCTTCTTCTGAAAAAGGCGAAACGATTTGACTCGGTGAGTTTCGCGGCATTCCGACTTCGATGCACGGTTGCCGAAATTCAGTTGCCTTTGAATTTCGGGTGATCCCTCTTGAGCATGTATGCTTCTGCTACTTGTTCTACATCATACTTTCTTCCGCAAAAGGCGAAACGATTTGACTCGGTGAGTTTCGCGGCATTCCGACTTCGATGCCCGGTTGCCGAAATTCAGTTGCCTTGAATTTCGGGTGATCCCTCTTGAGCATGTATGCTTCTGCTACTTGTTCTACATCATACCTTCTTCCGCAAATGGCGAAACGCTTTGACTCGGTGAGTTTCGCGGCATTCCGACTTCGATGCCCCGGTTGCCGAAATTCAGTTGCCTTTGAATTTCGGGTGATCCTCTTGAGCATGTATGCTTCTGCTACTTGTTCTACATCATACTTCTTCGCAAACGGCGAAACGATTTGACTCGGTGAGTTTCGCGGCATTCCGACTTCGATGCCCCGGTTGCCGAAATTCAGTTGCTTTGAATTTCGGGTGATCCCTCTTGAGCATGTATGCTTCTGCTACTTGTTCTACATCATACCTTCTCCTGCAAACGGCGAAACGCTTTGACTCGGTGAGTTTCGCGGCATTCCGACTTCGATGCCCCGGTTGCCGAAATTCAGTTGCCTTTGAATTTCGGGTGATCCTCTTGAGCATGTATGCTTCTGCTACTTGTTCTACATCATACCTTCTTCTGCAAACGGCGAAACGCTTTGACTCGGTGAGTTCGCGGCATTCCGACTTCGATGCCCCGGTTGCCGAAATTCAGTTGCCTTTGAATTTCGGGTGATCCCTCTTGAGCATGTATGCTTCTGCTACTTGTTCTACATCATACCTTCTTCGGAAACGGCGAAACGCTTTGACTCGGTGAGTTTCGCGGCATTCCGACTTCGATGCCCCGGTTGCCGAAATTCAGTTGCCTTTGAATTTCGGGTGATCCCTCTTGAGCATGTATGCTTCTGCTACTTGTTCTACATCATACCTTCTTCCGGAAACGGCGAAACGATTGACTCGGTGAGTTTCGCGGCATTCCGACTTCGATGCCCGGTTGCCGAAATTCAGTTGCCTTTGAATTTCGGGTGATCCCTCTTGAGCATGTATGCTTCTGCTAGTTCTACATCATACCTTCTTCGGAAAAGGCGAAACGATTTGACTCGGTGAGTTTCGCGGCATTCCGACTTCGATGCCGCGGTTGCCGAAATTCAGTTGCCTTTGAATTTCGGGTGATCCCTCTTGAGCATGTATGCTTCTGCTACTTGTTCTACATCATACCTTCTTCCGGAAAAGGCGAAACGATTTGACTCGGTGAGTTTCGCGGCATTCCGACTTCGATGCCCCGGTTGCCGAAATTCAGTTGCCTTTGAATTTCGGGTGATCTCTTGAGCATGTATGCTTCTGCTACTTGTTCTACATCATACCTCTTCGGAAAAGGCGAAACGATTTGACTCGGTGAGTTTCGCGGCATTCCGACTCGATGCCGCGGTTGCCGAAATTCAGTTGCCTTTGAATTTCGGGTGATCCCTCTTGAGCATGTATGCTTCTGCTACTGTTTACATCATACCTTCTCTGGAAAAGGCGAAACGCTTTGACTCGGTAAGTTTCGCGACATTCCGACTTCGATGCCCGTTTTGCCGAAATTCAGTTGCCTTTGAATTTCGGGTGATCCCTCTTGAGCATGTATGCTTCTGCTACTTGTTCTACATCAGACTTTCTTCGGAAAAGGCGAAACGCTTTGACTCGGTGAGTTTCGCGGCATTCCGACTTCGATGCCCCGGTTGCCGAAATTCAGTTGCCTTTGAATTCGGGTGATCCCTCTTGAGCATGTATGCTTCTGCTACTTGTTCTACATCATACTTCTTCCGGAAACGGCGAAACGCTTTGACTCGGTAAGTTTCGCGGCATTCCGACTTCGATGCCCGTTTTGCCGAAATTCAGTTGCCTTTGAATTTCGGGTGATCCCTCTTGAGCATGTATGCTTCTGCTACTTGTTCTACATCATACTTCCTTCCGCAAAAGGCGAAACGATTTGACTCGGTGAGTTTCGCGGCATTCCGACTTCGATGCCCGGTTGCCGAATTCAGTTGCCTTTGAATTTCGGGTGATCCCTCTTGAGCATGTATGCTTCTGCTACTTGTTCTACATCATACCTTCTTCTGCAAAAGGCGAAACGCTTTGACTCGGTGAGTTTCGCGGCATTCCGACTTCGATGCCCCGGTTGCCGAAATTCAGTTGCCTTGAATTCGGGTGATCCCTCTTGAGCATGTATGCTTCTGCTACTTGTTCTACATCATACCTTCTTCTGGAAAAGGCGAAACGATTGACTCGGTGGAGTTTCGCGGCATTCCGATCGATGCGCGGTTGCCGAAATTCAGTTGCCTTTGAATTTCGGGTGATCCCTCTTGAGCATGTATGCTTCTGCTACTTGTTCTACATCATACCTCTTCTGGAAAAGGCGAAACGATTTGACTCGGTGAGTTTCGCGGCATTCCGACTTCGATGCCCCGGTTGCCGAAATTCAGTTGCCTTTGAATTTCGGGTGATCCCTCTTGAGCATGTATGCTTCTGCTACTTGTTCTACATCATACCTTCTTCTGGAAAAGGCGAAACGATTTGACTCGGTGAGTTTCGCGGCATTCCGACTTCGATGCCGCGGTTGCCGAAATTCAGTTGCCTTTGAATTCGGGTGATCCCTCTTGAGCATGTATGCTTCTGCTACTTGTTCTACATCATACCTTCTTCTGGAAAAGGCGAAACGATTGACTCGGTGAGTTTCGCGGCATTCCGACTTCGATGCCCCGGTTGCCGAAATTCAGTTGCCTTTGAATTTCGGGTGATCCCTCTTGAGCATGTATGCTTCTGCTACTTGTTCTACATCATACTTTCTTCTGGAAAAGGCGAAACGATTGACTCGGTGAGTTCGCGGCATTCCGACTTCGATGCCGCGTTGCCGAAATTCAGTTGCCTTTGAATTTGGGTGATCCCTCTTGAGCATGTATGCTTCTGCTACTTGTTTACATCATACCTTCTTCCGCAAACGGCGAAACGCTTTGACTCGGTGAGTTTCGCGGCATTCCGACTTCGATGCCCCGGTTGCCGAAATTCAGTTGCCTTTGAATTTCGGGTGATCCCTCTTGAGCATGTATGCTTCTGCTACTTGTTCTACATCATACCTTCTTCGGAAAAGGCGAAACGATTTGACTCGGTGAGTTTCGCGGGCATTCCGACTTCGATGCCCGGGTTGCCGAAATTCAGTTGCCTTTGAATTTCGGGTGATCCCTCTTGAGCATGTATGCTTCTGCTACTTGTTCTACATCATACTTCTTCTGGAAAAGGCGAAAAATTTGACTCGGTGAGTTCGCGGCATTCCGACTTCGATGCCGCGGTTGCGAAATTCAGTTGCCTTTGAATTTCGGGTGATCCCTCTTGAGCATGTATGCTTCTGCTACTTGTTCTACATCATACCTTCTTCTGGAAAAGGCGAAACGATTGACTCGGTGAGTTTCGCGGCATTCGACTTCGATGCCCGCGGTTGCCGAAATTCAGTGCCTTTGAATTTCGGGTGATCCCTCTTGAGCATGTATGCTTCTGCTACTTGTTCTACATCATACCTTCTTCTGGAAAAGGCGAAACGATTTGACTCGGTGAGTTTCGCGGCATTCGACTTCGATGCCCCGGTTGCCGAAATTCAGTTGCCTTTGAATTTCGGGTGATCCCTCTTGAGCATGTATGCTTCTGCTACTTGTTCTACATCACACTTCTTTTGGAAAAGGCGAAACGCTTTGACTCGGTGAGTTTCGCGGCATTCCGACTTCGATGAGCGGTTGCCGAAATTCAGTTGCCTTTGAATTTCGGGTGATCCCTCTTGAGCATGTATGCTTCTGCTACTTGTTCTACATCACACCTTCTTCGGAAAAGGCGAAACGATTTGACTCGGTGAGTTTCGCGGCATTCCGACTTCGATGCCCCGGTTGCCGAAATTCAGTTGCCTTTTAATTTCGGGTGATCCCTCTTGAGCATGTATGCTTCTGCTACTTGTTCTACATCATACCTTCTTCTGGAAAAGGCGAAACGCTTTGACTCGGTGAGTTTCGCGGCATTCCGACTTCGATGCCCGGTTGCCGAAATTCAGTTGCCTTTGAATTTCGGGTGATCCCTCTTGAGCATGTATGCTTCTGCTACTTGTTCTACATCATACCTTCTTCGGAAAAGGCGAAATGATTTGACTCGTGAGTTTCGCGGCATTCCGACTTCGATGCCGCGGTTGCCGAAATTCAGTTGCCTTTGAATTTCGGGTGATCCCTCTTGAGCGTATGCTTCTGCTACTTGTTCTACATCATACCTTCTTCGGAAAAGGCGAAACGATTTGACTCGGTGAGTTTCGCGGCATTCCGACTTCGATGCCTCGGTTGCCGAAATTCAGTTGCCTTTGAATTTCGGGTGATCCCTCTTGAGCATGTATGCTTCTGCTACTTGTTCTACATCATACCTTCTTCTGGAAAAGGCGAAACGCTTTGACTCGGTGAGTTCGCGGCATTCCGACTTCGATGCCGCGGTTGCCGAAATTCAGTTGCCTTTGAATTTCGGGTGATCCCTCTTGAGCATGTATGCTTCTGCTACTTGTTCTACATCATACCTCTTCGGAAAAGGCGAAACGATTGACTCGGTGAGTTTCGCGGCATTCCGACTTCGATGCCACGGTTGCCGAAATTCAGTTGCCTTGAATTTCGGGTGATCCCTCTTGAGCATGTATGCTTCTGCTACTTGTTTACATCATACCTTCTTCGGAAAAGGCGAAACGATTTGACTCGGTGAGTTTCGCGGCATTCCGACTTCGATGCCCCGGTTGCCGAAATTCAGTTGCCTTTGAATTTCGGGTGATCCCTCTTGAGCATGTATGCTTCTGCTACTTGTTCTACATCATACCTTCTTCTGGAAAAGGCGAAACGATTTGACTCGGTGAGTTTCGCGGCATTCCGACTTCGATGCCGCGGTTGCCGAAATTCAGTTGCCTTTGAATTTCGGGTGATCCCTCTTGAGCATGTATGCTTCTGCTACTTGTTCTACATCATACCTTCTTCGGAAAAGGCGAAACGATTTGACTCGGTGAGTTTCGCGGCATTCCGACTTCGATGCCCCGGTTGCCGAAATTCAGTTGCCTTTGAATTTCGGGTGATCCCTCTTGAGCATGTATGCTTCTGCTACTTGTTCTACATCATACTTCTTCCGCGAAAAGGCGAAACGATTTGACTCGGTGAGTTTCGCGGCATTCCGACTTCGATGCCCCGGTTGCCGAAATTCAGTTGCCTTTGAATTTCGGGTGATCCCTCTTGAGCATGGATGCTTCTGCTACTTGTTCTACATCATACCTTCTTCCGGAAAAGGCGAAACGATTTGACTCGGTGAGTTTCGCGGCATTCCGACTTCGATGCCCCGGTTGCCGAAATTCAGTTGCCTTTGAATTTCGGGTGATCCCTCTTGAGCATGTATGCTTCTGCTACTTGTTCTACATCATACCTTCTTCTGGAAAAGGCGAAACGCATTTGACTCGGTGAGTTTCGCGGCATTCCGACTTCGATGCCGCGGTTGCCGAAATTCAGTTGCCTTTGAATTTCGGGTGATCCTCTGAGCATGTATGCTTCTGCTACTTGTTCTACATCATACCTTCTTCCGGAAAAGGCGAAACGATTTGACTCGGTGAGTTTCGCGGCATTCCGACTTCGATGCCCCGGTTGCCGAAATTCAGTTGCCTTTGAATTTCGGGTGATCCCTCTTGAGCATGTATGCTTCTGCTACTTGTTCTACATCATACCTTCTTCTGGAAAAGGCGAAACGATTTGACTCGGTGAGTTTCGCGGCATTCCGACTTCGATGCCCCGGTTGCCGAAATTCAGTTGCCTTGAATTTCGGGTGATCCCTCTTGAGCATGTATGCTTCTGCTACTTGTTCTACATCATACCTTCTTCTGGAAAAGGCGAAACGATTTGATCGGTGAGTTTCGCGGCATTCCGACTTCGATGCCCCGGTTGCCGAAATTCAGTTGCCTTTGAATTTCGGGTGATCCCTCTTGAGCATGTATGCTTCTGCTACTTGTTCTAATCATACCTTCTTCGGAAAAGGCGAAACGATTTGCTCGGTGAGTTTCGCGGCATTCCGACTTCGATGCCGCGGTTGCCGAAATTCAGTTGCCTTTGAATTTCGGGTGATCCCTCTTGAGCATGTATGCTTCTGCTACTTGTTCTACATCATACCTTCTTCCGGAAAAAGGCGAAACGATTTGACTCGGTGAGTTCGCGGCATTCCGACTTCGATGCCCGGTTGCCGAAATTCAGTTGCCTTTGAATTTCGGGTGATCCTCTTGAGCATGTATGCTTCTGCTACTTGTTCTACATCATACCTTCTTCCGGAAAAGGCGAAACGATTTGACTCGGTGAGTTTCGCGGCATTCCGACTTCGATGCCGCGGTTGCCGAAATTCAGTTGCCTTTGAATTTCGGGTGATCCCTCTTGAGCATGTATGCTTCTGCTACTTGTTCTACATCATACCTTCTTCTGGAAAAGGCGAAACGCTTTGACTCGGTGAGTTTCGCGGCATTCCGACTTCGATGCCCCGGTTGCCGAAATTCAGTTGCCTTTGAATTTCGGGTGATCCCTCTTGAGCATGGATGCTTCTGCTACTTGTTCTACATCATACCTTCTTCGGAAAAGGCGAAACGATTTGACTCGGTGAGTTTCGCGGCATTCCGACTTCGATGCCGGTTGCCGAAATTCAGTTGCCTTTGAATTTCGGGTGATCCCTCTTGAGCATGTATGCTTCTGCTACTTGTTCTACATCATACCTTCTTCGGAAAAGGCGAAACGATTTGACTCGGTGAGTTTCGCGGCATTCCGACTTCGATGCCGCGGTTGCCGAAATTCAGTTGCCTTGAATTTGGTGATCCTCTTGAGCATGTATGCTTCTGCTACTTGTTCTACATCATACCTTCTTCGGAAAAGGCGAAACGATTTGACTCGGTGAGTTTCGCGGCATTCCGACTTCGATGCCCCGGTTGCCGAAATTCAGTTGCCTTTGAATTTCGGGTGATCCCTCTTGAGCATGTATGCTTCTGCTACTTGTTCTACATCATACCTTCTTCTGGAAAAGGCGAAACGATTTGACTCGGTGAGTTTCGCGGCATTCCGACTTCGATGCCCGGTTGCCGAAATTCAGTTGCCTTGAATTTCGGGTGATCCCTCTTGAGCATGTATGCTTCTGCTACTTGTTCTACATCATACCTTCTTCTGGAAAAGGCGAAACGATTTGACTCGGTGAGTTTCGCGGCATTCCGACTTCGATGCCCGGTTGCCGAAATTCAGTTGCCTTTGAATTTCGGGTGATCCCTCTTGAGCATGTATGCTTCTGCTACTTGTTCTACATCATACTTTCTTCTGCAAACGGCGAAACGCTTTGACTCGGTGAGTTTCGCGGCATTCCGACTTCGATGCCCCGGTTGCCGAAATTCAGTTGCCTTTGAATTTCGGGTGATCCCTCTTGAGCATGTATGCTTCTGCTACTTGTTCTACATCATACCTTCTTCGGAAATGGCGAAACGCTTTGACTCGGTGAGTTTCGCGGCATTCCGACTTCGATGCCCGGTTGCCGAAATTCAGTTGCCTTGAATTTCGGGTGATCCCTCTTGAGCATGTATGCTTCTGCTACTTGTTCTACATCATACTTTCTTCGGAAAAGGCGAAACGATTTGACTCGGTGAGTTTCGCGGCATTCCGACTTCGATGCCCGGTTGCCGAAATTCAGTTGCCTTTGAATTTCGGGTGATCCCTCTTGAGCATGTATGCTTCTGCTACTTGTTCTACATCATACCTTCTTCGGAAAAGGCGAAACGATTGACTCGGTGAGTTTCGCGGCATTCCGACTTCGATGCCTCGGTTGCCGAAATTCAGTTGCCTTTGAATTTCGGGTGATCCCTCTTGAGCATGTATGCTTCTGCTACTGTTCTACATCATACCTTCTTCGGGAAACGGCGAAACGATTTGACTCGGTGAGTTTCGCGGCATTCCGACTTCGATGCCCCGGTTGCCGAAATCAGTTGCCTTGAATTTCGGGTGATCCCTCTTGAGCATGTATGCTTCTGCTACTTGTTCTACATCATACTTCTTCCGCAAACGGCGAAACGCTTTGACTCGGTGAGTTTCGCGGCATTCCGACTTCGATGCCGCGGTTGCCGAAATTCAGTTGCCTTTGAATTCGGGTGATCCCTCTTGAGCATGTATGCTTCTGCTACTTGTTCTACATCATACCTTCTTCCGCAAACGGCGAAACGATTTGACTCGGTGAGTTTCGCGGCATTCCGACTTCGATGCCCCGGTTGCCGAAATTCAGTTGCCTTTGAATTTCGGGTGATCCCTCTTGAGCATGTATGCTTCTGCTACTGTTCTACATCATACCTTCTTCCGCAAATGGCGAAACGATTTGACTCGGTGAGTTTCGCGGCATTCCGACTTCGATGCCCGGTTGCCGAAATTCAGTTGCCTTTGAATTTCGGGTGATCCCTCTTGAGCATGTATGCTTCTGCTACTTGTTCTACATCATACTTCTTCCGCAAACGGCGAAACGATTTGACTCGGTGAGTTTCGCGGCATTCCGACTTCGATGCCGCGGTTGCCGAAATTCAGTTGCCTTGAATTTCGGGTGATCCCTCTTGAGCATGTATGCTTCTGCTACTTGTTCTACATCATACCTTCTTCCGGAAAAGGCGAAACGATTTGACTCGGTGAGTTTCGCGGCATTCCGACTTCGATGCCGCGGTTGCCGAAATTCAGTTGCCTTTGAATTTCGGGTGATCCCTCTTGAGCATGTATGCTTCTGCTACTTGTTCTACATCATACCTTCTTCGGAAAAGGCGAAACGATTTGACTCGGTGAGTTTCGCGGCATTCCGACTTCGATGCCCGGTTGCCGAAATTCAGTTGCCTTTGAATTTCGGGTGATCCCTCTTGAGCATGTATGCTTCTGCTACTTGTTCTACATCATACCTTCTTCTGGAAAAAGGCGAAACGATTTGACTCGGTGAGTTTCGCGGCATTCCGACTTCGATGTCCCGGTTGCCGAAATTCAGTTGCCTTTGAATTTCGGGTGATCCCTCTTGAGCATGTATGCTTCTGCTACTTGTTCTACATCATACCTTCTTCTGGAAAAGGCGAAACGATTTGACTCGGTGAGTTTCGCGGCATTCCGACTTCGATGCCGCGGTTGCCGAAATTCAGTTGCCTTTGAAATTCGGGTGATCCCTCTGAGCATGTATGCTTCTGCTACTTGTTCTACATCATACCTTCTTCTGGAAAAGGCGAAACGATTGACTCGGTGAGTTTCGCGGCATTCCGACTTCGATGCCCCGGTTGCCGAAATTCAGTTGCCTTTGAATTTCGGGTGATCCCTCTTGAGCATGTATGCTTCTGCTACTTGTTCTACATCATATTCTTCCGGAAAAAGGCGAAACGATTTGACTCGGTGAGTTTCGCGGCATTCCGACTTCGATGCCGCGGTTGCCGAAATTCAGTTGCCTTTGAATTTCGGGTGATCCCTCTTGAGCATGTATGCTTCTGCTACTTGTTCTACATCATACCTTCTTCCGCAAAAGGCGAAACGATTGACTCGGTGAGTTTCGCGGCATTCCGACTTCGATGCCCCGGTTGCCGAAATTCAGTTGCCTTTGAATTTCGGGTGATCCCTCTTGAGCATGTATGCTTCTGCTACTTGTTCTACATCATACCTTCTTCTGGAAAAGGCGAAACGATTTGACTCGGTGAGTTTCGCGGCATTCCGACTTCGATGCCGCGGTTGCCGAAATTCAGTTGCCTTTGAATTTCGGGTGATCCCTCTTGAGCATGTATGCTTCTGCTACTTGTTCTACATCATACTTTCTTCGGAAATGGCGAAACGCGTTGACTCGGTGAGTTTCGCGGCATTCCGACTTCGATGCCCGGTTGCCGAAATTCAGTTGCCTTTGAATTTCGGGTGATCCTCTTGAGCATGTATGCTTCTGCTACTTGTTCTACATCATACCTTCTTCTGCAAAAGGCGAAACGCTTTGACTCGGTGAGTTTCGCGGCATTCCGACTTCGATGCCGCGGTTGCCGAAATTCAGTTGCCTTTGAATTTCGGGTGATCCCTCTTGAGCATGTATGCTTCTGCTACTTGTTCTACATCATACCTTCTTCTGGAAAAGGCGAAACGATTGACTCGGTGAGTTTCGCGGCATTCGACTTCGATGCCGCGGTTGCCGAAATTCAGTTGCCTTTGAATTTCGGGTGATCCCTCTTGAGCATGTATGCTTCTGCTATGTTCTACATCATACCTTCTTCCGCAAAAGGCGAAACGCTTTGACTCGGTGAGTTTCGCGGCATTCCGACTTCGATGCCGGTTGCCGAAATTCAGTTGCCTTTGAATTTCGGGTGATCCCTCTTGAGCATGTATGCTTCTGCTACTGTTCTACATCATACCTTCTTCTGAAAAGGCGAAACGATTTGACTCGGTGAGTTTCGCGGCATTCGACTTCGATGCCACGGTTGCCGAAATTCAGTTGCCTTTGAATTTCGGGTGATCCCTCTTGAGCATGTATGCTTCTGCTACTTGTTCTACATCATACCTCTTCTGCAAAAGGCGAAACGATTTGACTCGGTGAGTTTCGCGGCATTCCGACTTCGATGCCCCGGTTGCCGAAATTCAGTTGCCTTTGAATTTCGGGTGATCCCTCTTGAGCATGTATGCTTCTGCTACTTGTTCTACATCATACCTTCTTCTGGAAAAGGCGAAACGATTTGACTCGGTGAGTTTCGCGGCATTCCGACTTCGATGCCGCGGTTGCCGAAATTCAGTTGCCTTTGAATTTCGGGTGATCCCTCTTGAGCATGTATGCTTCTGCTACTTGTTCTACATCATACCTCTTCTGGAAAAGGCGAAACGATTTGACTCGGTGAGTTTCGCGGCATTCGACTTCGATGCCGCGGTTGCCGAAATTCAGTTGCCTTTGAATTTCGGGTGATCCCTCTTGAGCATGTATGCTTCTGCTACTTGTTCTACATCATACCTTCTTCTGGAAAAGGCGAAACGCTTTGACTCGGTGAGTTTCGCGGCATTCCGACTTCGATGCCCGGTTGCCGAAATTCAGTTGCCTTTGAATTTCGGGTGATCCCTCTTGAGCATGTATGCTTCTGCTACTTGTTCTACATCATACCTTCTTCTGGAAAAGGCGAAACGCTTTTGACTCGGTGAGTTTCGCGGCATTCCGACTTCGATGCCCCGGTTGCCGAAATTCAGTTGCCTTTGAATTTCGGGTGATCCCTCTTGAGCATGTATGCTTCTGCTACTTGTTCTACATCATACCTTCTTCGGAAAAGGCGAAACGATTGACTCGGTGAGTTTCGCGGCATTCCGACTTCGATGCCCCGGTTGCCGAAATTCAGTTGCCTTTGAATTTCGGGTGATCCCTCTTGAGCATGTATGCTTCTGCTACTTGTTCTACATCATACCTTCTTCTGGAAAAGGCGAAACGATTGACTCGGTGAGTTTCGCGGCATTCCGACTTCGATGCCCCGGTTGCCGAAATTCAGTTGCCTTTGAATTTCGGGTGATCCCTCTTGAGCATGTATGCTTCTGCTACTTGTTCTACATCATACCTTCTTCTGGAAAAGGCGAAACGATTTGACTCGGTGAGTTTCGCGGCATCCGACTTCGATGCCGCGGTTGCCGAAATTCAGTTGCCTTTGAATTTGGTGATCCCTCTTGAGCATGTATGCTTCTGCTACTTGTTTACATCATACCTTCTTCTGGAAAAGGCGAAACGATTGACGGTGAGTTTCGCGGCATTCCGACTTCGATGCCCGGTTGCGAAATTCAGTTGCCTTTGAAATTCGGGTGATCCCTCTTGAGCATGTATGCTTCTGCTTGTTCTACATCATACCTTCTTCCGCAAACGGCGAAACGCTTTGACTCGGTGAGTTTCGCGGCATTCCGACTTCGATGCCCGGTTGCCGAAATTCAGTTGCCTTTGAATTTCGGGTGATCCCTCTTGAGCATGTATGCTTCTGCTACTTGTTCTACATCATACCTTCTTCCGCAAACGGCGAAACGCTTTGACTCGGTGAGTTTCGCGCATTCCGACTTCGATGCCGCGGTTGCCGAAATTCAGTTGCCTTTGAATTTCGGGTGATCCCTCTTGAGCATGTATGCTTCTGCTACTTGTTCTACATCATACTTCTTCCGCAAACGGCGAAACGATTTGACTCGGTGAGTTTCGCGGCATTCCGACTTCGATGCCGGTTGCCGAAATTCAGTTGCCTTTGAATTTCGGGTGATCCCTCTTGAGCATGTATGCTTCTGCTACTTGTTCTACATCATACCTTCTTCCGCAAACGGCGAAACGCTTTGACTCGGTGAGTTTCGCGGCATTCCGACTTCGATGCCCCGGTTGCCGAAATTCAGTTGCCTTTGAATTTCGGGTGATCCTCTTGAGCATGTATGCTTCTGCTACTTGTTCTACATCATACTTTCTTCCGCAAACGGCGAAACGCTTTGACTCGGTGAGTTTCGCGGCATTCCGACTTCGATGCCCGGTTGCCGAAATTCAGTTGCCTTTGAATTCGGGTGATCCCTCTTGAGCATGTATGCTTCTGCTACTTGTTCTACATCATACCTTCTTCTGGAAAAGGCGAAACGCTTTGACTCGGTGAGTTTCGCGGCATTCCGACTTCGATGCCGCGGTTGCCGAAATTCAGTTGCCTTTGAATTCGGGTGATCCCTCTTGAGCATGTATGCTTCTGCTACTTGTTCTACATCATACCTTCTTCGGAAAAGGCGAAACGATTTGACTCGGTGAGTTTCGCGGCATTCGACTTCGATGCCGCGGTTGCCGAAATTCAGTTGCCTTGAATTTCGGGTGATCCTCTTGAGCATGTATGCTCTGCTACTTGTTCTACATCATACCTTCTTCGGAAAAGGCGAAACGATTTGACTCGGTGAGTTTCGCGGCATTCCGACTTCGATGCCCCGGTTGCCGAAATTCAGTTGCCTTTGAATTTGGGTGATCCCTCTTGAGCATGTATGCTTCTGCTACTTGTTCTACATCATACCTTCTTCGGAAAAGGCGAAACGATTTGACTCGGTGAGTTTCGCGGCATTCCGACTTCGATGCCCGGTTGCCGAAATTCAGTTGCCTTGAATTCGGGTGATCCCTCTTGAGCATGATGCTTGCTACTTGTTCTACATCATACCTTCTTCGGAAAAGGCGAAACGATTTGACTCGGTGAGTTTCGCGGCATTCCGACTTCGATGCCCCGGTTGCCGAAATTCAGTTGCCTTTGAATTTCGGGTGATCCCTCTTGAGCATGTATGCTTCTGCTACTTGTTCTACATCATACTTTCTTCTGGAAAAGGCGAAACGATTTGACTCGGTGAGTTTCGCGGCATTCCGACTTCGATGCCGCGGTTGCCGAAATTCAGTTGCCTTTGAATTTCGGGTGATCCCTTTGAGCATGTATGCTTCTGCTACTTGTTCTACATCATACTTCTTCCTCAAACGGCGAAACGATTTGACTCGGTGAGTTTCGCGGCATTCCGACTTCGATGCCCCGGTTGCCGAAATTCAGTTGCCTTTGAATTTCGGGTGATCCCTCTTGAGCATGTATGCTTCCGCTACTTGTTCTACATCATACTTCTTCTGGAAAAGGCGAAACGATTTGACTCGGTGAGTTTCGGCATTCCGACTTCGATGCCCGGTTGCCGAAATTCAGTTGCCTTTGAATTTCGGGTGATCCCTCTTGAGCATGTATGCTTTCGCTACTTGTTCTACATCATACTTCTTCCTCAAACGGCGAAACGATTTGACTCGGTGAGTTTCGCGGCATTCCGACTTCGATGCCGGTTGCCGAAATTCAGTTGCCTTTGAATTTCGGGTGATCCTCTTGAGCATGTATGCTTCTGCTACTGTTCTACATCATACCTTCTTCTGGAAAGGCGAAACGATTTGACTCGGTGAGTTTCGCGGCATTCCGACTTCGATGCCGCGGTTGCCGAAATTCAGTTGCTTTGAATTTCGGGTGATCCCTCTTGAGCATGTATGCTTCTGCTACTTGTTTACATCATACCTTCTTCGGAAAAGGCGAAACGATTTGACTCGGTGAGTTTCGCGGCATTCCGACTTCGATGCCCGGTTGCCGAAATTCAGTTGCCTTTGAATTTCGGGTGATCCCTCTTGAGCATGTATGCTTCCGCTACTTGTTCTACATCATACCTCTTCGGAAAAGGCGAAACGATTTGACTCGGTGAGTTTCGCGGCATTCCGACTTCGATGCCCCGGTTGCCGAAATTCAGTTGCCTTTGAATTTCGGGTGATCCTCTTGAGCATGTATGCTTCTGCTACTTGTTCTACATCATACCTTCTTCCGCAAACGGCGAAACGCTTTGACTCGGTGAGTTTCGCGGCATTCCGACTTCGATGCCGCGGTTGCCGAAATTCAGTTGCCTTTGAATTTCGGGTGATCCTCTGAGCATGTATGCTTCTGCTACTTGTTCTACATCATACCTTCTTCTGGAAAAGGCGAAACGCTTGACTCGGTGAGTTTCGCGGCATTCCGACTTCGATGCCCCGGTTGCCGAAATTCAGTTGCCTTTGAATTTGGGTGATCCCTCTTGAGCATGTATGCTTCTGCTACTGTTCTACATCATACCTTCTTCTGGAAAAGGCGAAACCTTGACTCGGTGAGTTTCGCGGCATTCCGACTTCGATGCCACGGTTGCCGAAATTCAGTTGCCTTTGAATTTCGGGTGATCCCTCTTGAGCATGTATGCTTCTGCTACTTGTTCACATCATACCTTCTTCTGGAAAAGGCGAAACGATTTGACTCGGTGAGTTTCGCGGCATTCCGACTTCGATGCCGCGGTGCCGAAATTCAGTTGCCTTTGAATTTCGGGTGATCCCTCTTGAGCATGATGCTTCTGCTACTTGTTCTACATCATACCTCTTCGGAAAAGGCGAAACGATTTGACTCGGTGAGTTTCGCGGCATTCCGACTTCGATGCCGCGGTTGCCGAAATTCAGTTGCCTTTGAATTTCGGGTGATCCCTTGAGCATGTATGCTTCTGCTACTTGTTCTACATCATACCTTCTTCTGGAAAAGGCGAAACGATTGACTCGGTGAGTTTCGCGGCATTCCGACTTCGATGCCGCGGTTGCCGAAATTCAGTTGCCTTTGAATTTCGGGTGATCCTCTTGAGCATGTATGCTTTGCTACTTGTTCTACATCATACCTCTTCTGGAAAAGGCGAAACGATTTGACTCGGTGAGTTTCGCGGCATTCCGACTTCGATGCCGCGGTTGCCGAAATTCAGTTGCCTTGAATTTGGGTGATCCCTCTTGAGCATGTATGCTTCTGCTACTTGTTCTACATCATACCTTCTCCGGAAAAGGCGAAACGATTTGACTCGGTGAGTTTCGCGGCATTCCGACTTCGATGCCCCGGTTGCCGAAATTCAGTTGCCTTTGAATTTCGGGTGATCCCTCTTGAGCATGTATGCTTCTGCTACTTGTTCTACATCATACCTTCTTCTGGAAAAGGCGAAACGCTTGACTCGGTGAGTTTCGCGGCATTCCGACTTCGATGCCGCGGTTGCCGAAATTCAGTTGCCTTGAATTTCGGGTGATCCCTCTTGAGCATGTATGCTTCTGCTACTTGTTCTACATCATACCTCTTCCAAAAAAGGCGAAACGATTTGACTCGGTGAGTTTCGCGGCATTCCGACTTCGATGCCCGGTTGCCGAAATTCAGTTGCCTTTGAATTTCGGGTGATCCCTCTGAGCATGTATGCTTTGCTATTGTTCTACATCATACCTTCTTCGGAAAAGGCGAAAATTTGACTCGGTGAGTTTCGCGGCATTCCGACTTCGATGCCCCGGTTGCCGAAATTCAGTTGCTTTGAATTTCGGGTGATCCCTCTTGAGCATGGATGCTTCTGCTACTTGTTCTACATCATACTTCTTGGAAAAGGCGAAACGATTTGACTCGGTGAGTTTCGCGGCATTCCGACTTCGATGCCGCGGTTGCCGAAATTCAGTTGCCTTGAATTTCGGGGATCCCTCTTGAGCATGTATGCTTCTGCTACTTGTTCTACATCATACCTTCTTGGAAAAGGCGAAACGATTTGACTCGGTGAGTTTCGCGGCATTCCGACTTCGATGCCCCGGTTGCCGAAATTCAGTTGCCTTTGAATTTCGGGTGATCCCTCTTGAGCATGTATGCTTCTGCTACTTGTTCTACATCATACCTCTTCTGGAAAAGGCGAAACGATTTGACTCGGTGAGTTTCGCG
>JANKYH010001420.1:0-16429 GCA_027475595.1 Populus davidiana x Populus alba var. pyramidalis
TAATTTTGCTAAAAATTATGTATATTCTTTTCCTATTGATTTTTAATTTCATGTGTTTCTTATGACACTAATAGATAGCATCATTGGCATTGTTGACCGACCCGTGTGTGGGATGCCTTGAGGTTTGAAAATATTCCGGAAACATGCAAGGAAGGGATTGTCGAGTTGGGTTTTCTTTCGTTGATGGTTTGATTCTTTGAACCTTTTGTTATTGCTTAATTTTCCCAAAAATTATGTATATTTTTCCTATTGATTTTAAAATTTCTTTTGTTCTCGTGACAATGATAGCATCATTGACATTGATGAAAGACTTTGAGTGTCTTGATTTATTGAAAGAAACTAGTGGCACTCAAGTGTATGAAGAGAGACGCAAGAAATAGTATTTGATTCCTTGAACCTTTTATTACTGCTTAATTTTGCAAAAATTGTATATTCTTTTCCTATTGATTTTTAAATTTCATGTGTTTCTTATGACACTTAATAGATAGCATCATTGGCATTGTTGACCGACTCCGAGTGTGGGATCCTTGAAGGTTTGAAATTATTCCGGAAACATGCAAGGAAGGGATAGTCGAGTTGGGTTTTCTTTCGTTGATGGTTTGATTCTTTGAACCTTTTGTTATTGCTTAATTTTCCCAAAAATTATGTATATCATTTCCTATTGATTTTAAAATTTCTTTTGTTTCTCGTGACAATGATAGCATCATTGACATTGATGAAGACTTTGAGTGTCTTGATTTATTGAAAGAAACTAGTGGCACTCAAGTGTATGAAGAGAGACGCCAAGAAATAGTATTTGATTCCTTGAACCTTTTATTACTGCTTAATTTTGCTAAAAATTATGTATATTCTTTCCTATTGATTTTAAATTTCATGTGTTTCTTATGACACTTAATAGATAGCATCATTGGCATTGTTGACCGACTCCGAGTGTGGGATGCCTTGAAGTTTGAAATTATTCCGGAAAGATGCAAGGAAGGGATTGTCGAGTTGGGTTTTCTTTCGTTGATGGTTTGATTCTTTGAACCTTTTGTTATTGCTTAATTTTCCCAAAAATTATGTATATCATTTTCCTATTGATTTTAAAATTTCTTTTGTTTCTCGTGACAATGATAGCATCATTGACATTGATGAAAGACTTTGAGTGTCTTGATTTATTGAAAGAAACTAGTGGCACTCAAGTGTATGAAGAGAGACGCCAAGAAATAGTATTTGATTCCTTGAACCTTTTATTACTGCTTAATTTTGCTAAAAATTATGTATATTCTTTTCCTATTGATTTTTAAATTTCATGTGTTTCTTATGACACTTAATAGATAGCATCATTGGCATTGTTGACCGACTCCGAGTGTGGGATGCCTTGAAGGTTTGAAAATTATTCCGAAACATGCAAGGAAGGGATAGTCGAGTTGGGTTTTCTTTCGTTGATGGTTTGATTCTTTGAACTTTTGTTATTGCTTAATTTTCCCAAAAATTATGTATATCATTTTCCTATTGATTTTAAAATTTCTTTTGTTTCTCGTGTGACAATGATAGCATCATTGACATTGATGAAAGACTTTGAGTGTCTTGATTTATTGAAAGAAACTAGTGGCACTCAAGTGTATGAAGAGAGACGCCAAGAAATAGTATTTGATTCCTTGAACCTTTTATTACTGCTTAATTTTGCTAAAATTTATGTATTTCTTTTCCTATTGATTTTTAAATTTCATGTGTTTCTTATGACACTTAATATAGCATCATTGGCATTGTTGACCGACTCCGAGTGTGGGATGCCTTGAAGGTTTGAAAATTATTCCGGAAACATGCAAGGAAGGGATTGTCGAGTTGGGTTTTCTTTCGTTGATGGTTTGATTCTTTGAACCTTTTGTTATTGCTTAATTTTCCCAAAAATTATGTATATCTTTCCTACTATTTTAAATTTTTTTTGTTTCTCGTGACAATGATAGCATCATTGACATTGATGAAAGACTTTGAGTGTCTTGATTTATTGAAAGAAACTAGTGGCACTCAAGTGTATGAAGAGAGACGCCAAGAAATAGTATTTGATTCCTTGAACCTTTTATTACTGCTTAATTTTGCTAAAATTATGTATATTCTTTTCCTATTGATTTTTAAATTTCATGTGTTTCTTATGACACTTAATAGATAGCATCATTGGCATTGTTGACCGACTCCGAGTGTGGGATGCCTTGAAGGTTTGAAAATTATTCCGGAACATGCAAGGAAGGGATAGTCGAGTTGGTTTTCTTTCGTTGATGGTTTGATTCTTTGAACCTTTTGTTATTGCTTATTTTCCCAAAAATTATGTATATCATTTTCCTATTGATTTTAAATTTCTTTTGTTTCTCGTGACAATGATAGCATCATTGACATTGATGAAAGACTTTGAGTGTCTTGATTTATTGAAAGAAACTAGTGGCACTCAAGTGTATGAAGAGAGACGCCAAGAAATAGTATTTGATTCCTTGAACCTTTTATTAGTGCTTAGTTTTGCAAAAATTGTGTATATTCTTTTCCTATTGATTTTTAATTTCATGTGTTTCTTATGACACTTAATAGATAGCATCATTGGCATTGTTGACCGACTCCGAGTGTGGGATGCCTTGAAGGTTTGAAAATTATTCCGGAAACATGCAAGGAAGGGATTGTCCAGTTGGGTTTTCTTTCGTTGATGGTTTGATTCTTTGAACCTTTTCTTATTGCTTAATTTTCCCAAAAATTATGTATATCATTTTCCTATTGATTTTAAAATTTCTTTTGTTTCTCGTGACAATGATAGCATTGACATTGATGAAAGACTTTGAGTGTCTTGATTTATTGAAAGAAACTAGTGGCACTCAATGTATGAAGAGAGACGCCAAGAAATAGTATTTGATTCCTTGAACCTTTTATTACTGCTTAATTTTGCTAAAAATTTGTATATTCTTTTCCTATTGATTTTTAAATTTCATGTGTTTCTTATGACACTTAATAGTTAGCATCATTGGCATTGTTGACCGACTCCGAGTGTGGGATGCCTTGAAGGTTTGAAAATTATTCCGGAAACATGCAAGGAAGGGATAGTCGAGTTGGTTTTCTTTCGTTGATGGTTTGATTCTTTGAACCTTTTGTTATTGCTTAATTTTCCCAAAAATTATGTATATCATTTTCCTATAATTTTAAAATTTCTTTTGTTTCTCGTGACAATGATAGCATCATTGACATTGATGAAAGACTTTGAGTGTCTTGATTATTGAAAGAAACTAGTGGCACTCAATGTATGAAGAGAGACGCCAAGAAATAGTATTTGATTCCTTGAACCTTTTATTAGTGCTTAATTTTGCTAAAAATTGTGTATATTCTTTTCCTATTGATTTTTAAATTTCATGTGTTTCTTATGACACTTAATAGATAGCATCATTGGCATTGTTGACCGACTCCGAGTGTGGGATGCCTTGAAGGTTTGAAAATTATTCCGGAAACATGCAAGGAAGGGATGTCCAGTTGGGTTTTCTTTCGTTGATGGTTTGATTCTTTGAACCTTTTGTTATTGCTTAATTTTCCCAAAAATGTATATCATTTTCCTATTGATTTTAAAATTTCTTTGTTTCTCGTGACAATGATAGCATCATTGACATTGATGAAAGACTTTGAGTGTCTTGATTTATTGAAAGAAACTAGTGGCACTCAAGTGTATGAAGAGAGACGCCAAGAAATAGTATTTGATTCCTTGAACCTTTTATTACTGCTTATTTTGCTAAAAATTGTGTATATTCTTTTCCTATTGATTTTTAAATTTCATGTGTTTTCTTATGACACTTATAGATAGCATCATTGGCATTGTTGACCGACTCCGAGTGTGGGATGCCTTGAAGGTTTGAAAATATTCCGGAAACATGCAAGGAAGGATAGTCGAGTTGGGTTTTCTTTCGTTGATGGTTTGATTCTTTGAACCTTTTGTTATTGCTTAATTTTCCCAAAAATATGTATATCATTTTCCTATTATTTTAAAATTTCTTTTGTTTCTCGTGACAATGATAGCATCATTGACATTGATGAAAGACTTTGAGTGTCTTGATTTATTGAAAGAAACTAGTGGCACTCAAGTGTATGAAGAGAGACGCCAAGAAATAGTATTTGATTCCTTGAACCTTTTATTAGTGCTTAATTTTGCAAAAATTGTGTATATTCTTTTCCTATTGATTTTTAAATTTCATGTGTTTCTTATGACACTTAATAGATAGCATCATTGGCATTGTTGACCGACTCCGAGTGTGGGATGCCTTGAAGTTTTGAAATTATTCCGGAAACATGCAAGGAAGGGATTGTCCAGTTGGTTTTCTTTCGTTGATGGTTTGATTCTTTGAACCTTTGTTATTGCTTAATTTTCCCAAAAATTATGTATATCATTTTCCTATTGATTTTAAAATTTCTTTTGTTTCTCGTGACAATGATAGCATCATTGACATTGATGAAAGACTTTGAGTGTCTTGATTTATGAAAGAAACTAGTGGCACTCAAGTGTATGAAGAGAGACGCCAAGAAATAGTATTTGATTCCTTGAACCTTTTATTACTGCTTAATTTTGCTAAAAATTATGTATATTCTTTTCCTATTGATTTTTAAATTTCATGTGTTTCTTATGACACTTAATAGTAGCATCATTGGCATTGTTGACCGACTCCGAGTGTGGGATGCCTTGAAGGTTGAAAATTATTCCGGAAACATGCAAGGAAGGATAGTCGAGTTGGTTTTCTTTCGTTGATGGTTTGATTCTTTGAACCTTTTGTTATTGCTTAATTTTCCCAAAAATTATGTATATCATTTTCCTATTGATTTTAAAATTTCTTTTGTTTCTCGTGACAATGATAGCATCATTGACATTGATGAAAGACTTTGAGTGTCTTGATTTATTGAAAGAAACTAGTGGCACTCAAGTGTATGAAGAGAGACGCCAAGAAATAGTATTTGATTCCTTGAACCTTTTATTAGTGCTTAATTTTGCTAAAAATTATGTATATTCTTTTCCTATTGATTTTTAAATTCATGTGTTTCTTATGACACTTAATAGATAGCATCATTGGCATTGTTGACCGACTCCGAGTGTGGGATGCCTTGAAGGTTTGAAATTATTCCGGAAACATGCAAGGAAGGGATTGTCGAGTTGGGTTTTCTTTCGTTGATGGTTTGATTCTTTGAACCTTTTGTTATTGCTTAATTTTCCAAAAATTATGTATATCATTTTCCTACTAATTTTAAATTTTTTTTGTTTCTCGTGACAATGATAGCATCATTGACATTGATGAAAGACTTTGAGTGTCTTGATTTATTGAAAGAAACTAGTGGCACTCAAGTGTATGAAGAGAGACGCCAAGAAATAGTATTTGATTCCTTGAACTTTTTATTACTGCTTAATTTTGCTAAAATTGTGTATATTCTTTTCCTATTGATTTTTAAATTTCATGTGTTTCTTATGACACTTAATAGATAGCATCATTGGCATTGTTGACCGACTCCGAGTGTGGGATGCCTTGAAGGTTTGAAATTATTCCGGAAACATGCAAGGAAGGGATAGTCGAGTTGGGTTTTCTTTCGTTGATGGTTTGATTCTTTGAACCTTTTGTTATTGCTTAATTTTCCCAAAATTATGTATATCATTTTCCTATTGATTTTAAAATTTCTTTTGTTTCTCGTGACAATGATAGCATCATTGACATTGATGAAAGACTTTGAGTGTCTTGATTTATTGAAAGAAACTAGTGGCACTCAAGTGTATGAAGAGAGACGCCAAAATAGTATTTGATTCCTTGAACCTTTTATTAGTGCTTAATTTTGCTAAAAATTATGTATATTCTTTTCCTATTGATTTTTAAATTTCATGTGTTTCTTATGACACTTAATAGATAGCATCATTGGCATTGTTGACCGACTCCGAGTGTGGGATGCCTTGAAGGGAAAAATTATTCCGGAACATGCAAGGAAGGGATTGTCCAGTTGGGTTTTCTTTCGTTGATGGTTTGATTCTTTGAACCTTTTGTTATTGCTTAATTTTCCCAAAATTGTATATCATTTTTCCTATTGATTTTAAAATTTCTTTTGTTTCTCGTGACAATGATAGCATCATTGACATTGATGAAAGACTTTGAGTGTCTTGATTTATTGAAAGAAACTAGTGGCACTCAAGTGTATGAAGAGAGACGCCAAGAAATAGTATTTGATTCCTTGAACCTTTTATTACTGCTTAATTTTGCAAAATTGTGTATATTCTTTCCTATTGATTTTTAAATTTCATGTGTTTCTTATGACACTTAATAGTTAGCATCATTGGCATTGTTGACCGACTCCGAGTGTGGGATGCCTTGAAAGTTTGAAAATTATTCCGGAAACATGCAAGGAAGGATAGTCGAGTTGGGTTTTCTTTCGTTGATGGTTTGATTCTTTGAACATTTTGTTATTGCTTAATTTTCCCAAAATTTGTATATCATTTTCCTATTGATTTTAAAATTTCTTTTGTTTCTCGTGACAATGATAGCATCATTGACATTGATGAAAGACTTTGAGTGTCTTGATTTTTGAAAGAAACTAGTGGCACTCAATGTATGAAGAGAGACGCCAAGAATAGTATTTGATTCCTTGAACCTTTTATTAGTGCTTAATTTTGCTAAAAATTGTGTATATTCTTTTCCTATTGATTTTTAAATTTCATGTGTTTCTTATGACACTTATAGATAGCATCATTGGCATTGTTGACCGACTCCGAGTGTGGGATGCCTTGAAGGTTTGAAAATTATTCCGGAAACATGCAAGGAAGGGATTGTCCAGTTGGGTTTCTTTCGTTGATGGTTTGATTCTTTGAACCTTTTCTTATTGCTTAATTTTCCCAAAATTATGTATATCATTTTCCTATTGATTTTAAAATTTTTTTTGTTTCTCGTGACAATGATAGCATCATTGACATTGATGAAAGACTTTGAGTGTCTTGATTTATTGAAAGACTAGTGGCACTCAAGTGTATGAAGAGAGACGCCAAGAAATAGTATTTGATTCCTTGAACCTTTTATTACTGCTTAATTTTGCTAAAAATTATGTATATTCTTTTCCTATTGATTTTTAAATTTCATGTGTTTCTTATGACACTAATATATAGCATCATTGGCATTGTTGACCGACTCCGAGTGGGGATGCCTTGAAGGTTTGAAAATTATTCCGGAAACATGCAAGGAAGGGATAGTCGAGTTGGTTTTCTTTCGTTGATGGTTTGATTCTTTGAACTTTTGTTATTGCTTAATTTTCCAAAAATTATGTATATCATTTTCCTATAATTTTAAATTTCTTTTGTTTCTCGTGACAATGATAGCATCATTGACATTGATGAAAGACTTTGAGTGTCTTGATTTATTGAAAGAAACTAGTGGCACTCAAGTGTATGAGAGAGACGCCAAGAAATAGTATTTGATTCCTTGAACCTTTTATTAGTGCTTAATTTTGCTAAAAATTGTGTATATTCTTTTCCTATTGTTTTTAAATTTCATGTGTTTCTTATGACACTTAATAGATAGCATCATTGGCATTGTTGACCGACTCCGAGTGTGGGATGCCTTGAAGGTTTGAAAATTATTCCGAAACATGCAAGGAAGGATTGTCGAGTTGGTTTTCTTTCGTTGATGGTTTGATTCTTTGAACCTTTTGTTATTGCTTAATTTTCCCAAAAATATGTATATCTTTTCCTATTGATTTAAAATTTTTTTGTTTCTCGTGACAATGATAGCATCATTGACATTGATGAAAGACTTTGAGTGTCTTGATTTATTGAAAGAACTAGTGGCACTCAAGTGTATGAAGAGAGACGCCAAGAATAGTATTTGATTCCTTGAACCTTTTATTACTGCTTAATTTTGCAAAAATTGTGTATATTCTTTTCCTATTGATTTTTAAATTTCATGTGTTTCTTATGACACTTAATAGATCATCATTGGCATTGTTGACCGACTCCGAGTGTGGGATGCCTTGAAGGTTTGAAAATTATTCCGGAAACATGCAAGGAAGGGATAGTCGAGTTGGGTTTTCTTTCGTTGATGGTTGATTCTTTGAACCTTTTGTTATTGCTTAATTTTCCCAAAATTATGTATATCATTTTCCTATTAATTTTAAATTTCTTTTGTTTCTCGTGACAATGATAGCATCATTGACATTGATGAAAGACTTTGAGTGTCTTGATTTATTGAAAGAAACTAGTGGCACTCAATGTATGAAGAGAGACGCCAAGAAATAGTATTTGATTCCTTGAACCTTTTATTACTGCTTAATTTTGCTAAAAATTGTGTATATTCTTTTCCTATTGTTTTTTAATTTCATGTGTTTCTTATGACACTTAATAGATAGCATCATTGGCATTGTTGACCGACTCCGAGTGTGGGATGCCTTGAAGGTTTGAAAATTATTCCGGAAACATGCAAGGAAGGGATTGTCGAGTTGGTTTTTCTTTCGTTGATGGTTTGATTCTTTGAACCTTTTGTTATTGCTTAATTTTCCCAAAAATTATGTATATCATTTTCCTATTGATTTTAAAATTTCTTTTGTTTCTCGTGACAATGATAGCATCATTGACATTGATGAAAGACTTTGAGTGTCTTGATTTATTGAAAGAACTAGTGGCACTCAAGTGTATGAAGAGAGACGCCAAGAAATAGTATTTGATTCCTTGAACCTTTTATTACTGCTTAATTTTGCTAAAAATTATGTATATTCTTTTCCTATTGTTTTTAAATTTCATGTGTTTCTTATGACACTTAATAGATAGCATCATTGGCATTGTTGACCGACTCCGAGTGTGGGATGCCTTGAAGTTTGAAAATTATTCCGGAAACATGCAAGGAAGGGATAGTCGAGTTGGGTTTTCTTTCGTTGATGGTTTGATTCTTTGAACCTTTTGTTATTGCTTAATTTTCCCAAAAATTATGTATATCATTTTCCTATTGATTTTAAATTTCTTTGTTTCTCGTGACAATGATAGCATCATTGACATTGATGAAAGACTTTGAGTGTCTTGATTTATTGAAAGAAACTAGTGGCACTCAAGTGTATGAAGAGAGCCAAGAAATAGTATTTGATTCCTTGAACCTTTTATTAGTGCTTAATTTTGCTAAAAATTATGTATATTCTTTTCCTATTGATTTTTAAATTTCATGTGTTTCTTATGACACTTAATAGATAGCATCATTGGCATTGTTGACCGACTCCGGTGTGGGATGCCTTGAAGGTTTGAAAATTATTCCGGAAACATGCAAGGAAGGGATGTCGAGTTGGGTTTTCTTTCGTTGATGGTTTGATTCTTTGAACCTTTTCTTATTGCTTAATTTTCCCAAAATTATGTATATCGTTTTCCTACTAATTTTAAATTTTTTTGTTTCTCGTGACAATGATAGCATCATTGACATTGATGAAAGACTTTGAGTGTCTTGATTTATTGAAAGAAACTAGTGGCACTCAAGTGTGAAGAGAGACGCCAAGAAATAGTATTTGATTCCTTGAACCTTTTATTACTGCTTAATTTTGCTAAAATTGTGTATATTCTTTCCTATTGATTTTTAAATTTCATGTGTTTCTTATGACACTTAATATTAGCATCATTGGCATTGTTGACCGACTCCGAGTGTGGATGCCTTGAAGGTTTGAAAATTATTCCGGAAACATGCAAGGAAGGGATTCGAGTTGGGTTTTCTTTCGTTGATGGTTTGATTCTTTGAACATTTGTTATTGCTTAATTTTCCCAAAATTATGTATATCATTTTCCTATTGATTTTAAAATTTCTTTTGTTTCTCGTGACAATGATAGCATCATTGACATTGATGAAAGACTTTGAGTGTCTTGATTTATTGAAAGAAACTAGTGGCACTCAAGTATATGAAGAGAGACGCCAAGAAATAGTATTTGATTCCTTGAACCTTTTATTAGTGCTTAATTTTGCTAAAAATTATGTATATTCTTTTCCTATTGATTTTTAAATTTCATGTGTTTCTTATGACACTTAATAGATAGCATCATTGGCATTGTTGACCGACTCCGAGTGGGGATGCCTTGAAGGTTTGAAAATTTCCGGAAACATGCAAGGAAGGGATTGTCGAGTTGGTTTTCTTTCGTTGATGGTTTGATTCTTTGAACCTTTTGTTATTGCTTAATTTTCCCAAAAATTATGTATATCTTTTCCTACTAATTTTAAATTTTTTTTTGTTTCTCGTGACAATGATAGCATCATTGACATTGATGAAAGACTTTGAGTGTCTTGATTTATTGAAAGAAACTAGTGGCACTCAAGTGTATGAAGAGAGACGCCAAGAAATAGTATTTGATTCCTTGAACCTTTTATTACTGCTTAATTTTGCTAAAATTGTGTATATTCTTTTCCTATTGATTTTTAAATTCATGTGTTTCTTATGACACTTAATAGTTAGCATCATTGGCATTGTTGACCGACTCCGAGTGTGGGATGCCTTGAAGGTTTGAAAATTATTCCGGAAACATGCAAGGAAGGATAGTCGAGTTGGGTTTTCTTTCGTTGATGGTTTGATTCTTTGAACCTTTTGTTATTGCTTAATTTTCCCAAAATTATGTATCATTTTCCTATTGATTTTAAAATTTATTTTGTTTCTCGTGACAATGATAGCATCATTGACATTGATGAAAGACTTTGAGTGTCTTGATTTATTGAAAGAAACTAGTGGCACTCAAGTGTATGAAGAGAGACGCCAAGAATAGTATTTGATTCCTTGAACCTTTTATTAGTGCTTAATTTTGCTAAAAATTGTGTATATTCTTTTCCTATTGTTTTTTAAATTTCATGTGTTTCTTATGACACTTAATAGATAGCATCATTGGCATTGTTGACCGACTCCGAGTGTGGGATGCCTTGAAGGTTTGAAAATTATTCCGGAAACATGCAAGGAAGGGATGTCGAGTTGGGTTTTCTTTCGTTGATGGTTTGATTCTTTGAACCTTTCTTATTGCTTAATTTTCCCAAAATTATGTATATCATTTTCCTATTGATTTTAAATTTCTTTTGTTTCTCGTGACAATGATAGCATCATTGACATTGATGAAAGACTTTGAGTGTCTTGATTTATTGAAAGAAACTAGTGGCACTCAAGTGTATGAAGAGAGACGCCAAGAATAGTATTTGATTCCTTGAACCTTTTATTACTGCTTAATTTTGCTAAAATTATGTATATTCTTTTCCTATTGATTTTTAATTTCATGTTTTCTTATGACACTTATAGTTAGCATCATTGGCATTGTTGACCGACTCCGAGTGTGGGATGCCTTGAAAGTTTGAAAATTATTCCGGAAACATGCAAGGAAGGGATAGTCGAGTTGGGTTTTCTTTCGTTGATGGTTTGATTCTTTGAACATTTTGTTATTGCTTAATTTTCCCAAAATTATGTATATCATTTTCCTATTATTTTAAAATTTCTTTTGTTTCTCGTGACAATGATAGCATCATTGACATTGATGAAAGACTTTGAGTGTCTTGATTTATTGAAAGAAACTAGTGGCACTCAAGTGTATGAAGAGAGACGCCAAGAAATAGTATTTGATTCCTTGAACCTTTATTATGCTTAATTTTGCAAAAATTGTGTATATTCTTTTCCTATTGTTTTTTAAATTTCATGTGTTTCTTATGACACTTAATAGATAGCATCATTGGCATTGTTGACCGACTCCGAGTGTGGGATGCCTTGAAGGTTTGAAAATTATTCCGGAAACATGCAAGGAGGGATTGTCCAGTTGGGTTTTCTTTCGTTGATGGTTTGATTCTTTGAACCTTTTGTTATTGCTTAATTTCCCAAAAATATGTATATCATTTTCCTATTGATTTTAAATTTCTTTTGTTTCTCGTGACAATGATAGCATCATTGACATTGATGAAAGACTTTGAGTGTCTTGATTTATTGAAAGAAACTAGTGGCACTCAAGTGTATGAAGAGAGACGCCAAGAAATAGTATTTGATTCCTTGAACCTTTTATTACTGCTTAATTTTGCTAAAATTATGTATATTCTTTTCCTATTGTTTTTTAAATTTCATGTGTTTCTTATGACACTTAATAGATAGCATCATTGGCATTGTTGACCGACTCCGAGTGTGGGATGCCTTGAAGGTTTGAAAATTATTCCGGAAACATGCAAGGAAGGGATAGTCGAGTTGGGTTTTCTTTCGTTGATGGTTTGATTCTTTGAACATTTTGTTATTGCTTAATTTTCCAAAAATTATGTATATCATTTTCCTATTGATTTTAAATTTCTTTTGTTTCTCGTGACAATGATAGCATCATTGACATTGATGAAAGACTTTGAGTGTCTTGATTTATTGAAAGAAACTAGTGGCACTCAAGTGTATGAGAGAGACGCCAAGAAATAGTATTTGATTCCTTGAACCTTTTATTAGTGCTTAATTTTGCTAAAAATTATGTATATTCTTTTCCTATTGATTTTTAAATTTCATGTGTTTCTTATGACACTTAATAGATAGCATCATTGGCATTGTTGACCGACTCCGAGTGTGGGATGCCTTGAAGGTTTGAAAATTATTCCGGAAACATGCAAGGAAGGGATTGTCGAGTTGGGTTTTCTTTCGTTGATGGTTTGATTCTTTGAACCTTTTCTTATTGCTTAATTTTCCCAAAAATTATGTATATCGTTTTCCTACTAATTTAATTTTTTTGTTTCTCTCGTGACAATAGCATCATTCACATTGATGAAGACTTTGAGTGTCTTGATTTATTGAAAGAAACTAGTGGCACTCAAGTGTATGAAGAGAGACGCCAAGAAATAGTATTTGATTCCTTGAACCTTTTATTACTGCTTAATTTGCTAAAATTGTGTATATTCTTTCCTATTGATTTTTAAATTTCATGTGTTTCTTATGACACTTAATAGTTAGCATCATTGGCATTGTTGACCGACTCCGAGTGTGGGATGCCTTGAAGGTTTGAAATTATTCCGGAAACATGCAAGGAAGGGATAGTCGAGTTGGTTTTCTTTCGTTGATGGTTTGATTCTTTGAACATTTTGTTATTGCTTAATTTTCCCAAAAATTATGTATATCATTTTCCTATTGATTTTAAAATTTCTTTTGTTTCTCGTGACAATGATAGCATCATTGACATTGATGAAAGACTTTGAGTGTCTTGATTTATTGAAAGAAACTAGTGGCACTCAAGTGTATGAAGAGAGACGCCAAGAAATAGTATTTGATTCCTTGAACCTTTTATTAGTGCTTATTTTGCTAAAAATTATGTATATTCTTTTCCTATTGATTTTTAAATTTCATGTGTTTCTTATGACACTTAATAGATAGCATCATTGGCATTGTTGACCGACTCCGAGTGTGGGATGCCTTGAGGTTTGAAAATTATTCCGGAAACATGCAAGGAAGGGATTGTCGAGTTGGGTTTTCTTTCGTTGATGGTTTGATTCTTTGAACCTTTCTTATTGCTTAATTTTCCCAAAAATTATGTATATCATTTTCCTATAATTTTAAATTTTTTTGTTTCTCGTGACAATGATAGCATCATTGACATTGATGAAAGACTTTGAGTGTCTTGATTTATTGAAAGAAACTAGTGGCACTCAAGTGTATGAAGAGAGACGCCAAGAAATAGTATTTGATTCCTTGAACCTTTTATTACTGCTTAATTTTGCTAAAATTGTGTATATTCTTTTCCTATTGATTTTAAATTTCATGTGTTTCTTATGACACTTAATAGTTAGCATCATTGGCATTGTTGACCGACTCCGAGTGTGATGCCTTGAAGGTTTGAAAATTATTCCGGAAACATGCAAGGAAGGGATAGTCGAGTTGGGTTTTCTTTCGTTGATGGTTTGATTCTTTGAACATTTTGTTATTGCTTAATTTTCCCAAAAATTATGTATATCATTTTCCTATTATTTTAAAATTTCTTTTGTTTCTCGTGACAATGATAGCATCATTGACATTGATGAAAGACTTTGAGTGTCTTGATTTATTGAAAGAAACTAGTGGCACTCAAGTGTATGAAGAGAGACGCCAGAAATAGTATTTGATTCCTTGAACCTTTTATTAGTGCTTAATTTTGCAAAAATTGTGTATATTCTTTTCCTATTGTTTTTTAAATTTCATGTGTTTCTTATGACACTTAATAGATAGCATCATTGGCATTGTTGACCGACTCCGAGTGTGGGATGCCTTGAAGGTTTGAAAATTATTCCGGAAACATGCAAGGAAGGGATTGTCCAGTTGGATTTTCTTTCGTTGATGGTTTGATTCTTTGAACCTTTTCTTATTGCTTAATTTTCCCAAAAATTATGTATATCATTTTCCTATTGATTTAAAATTTCTTTTGTTTCTCGTGACAATGATAGCATCATTGACATTGATGAAAGACTTTGATGTCTTGATTTATTGAAAGAAACTAGTGGCACTCAAGTGTATGAAGAGAGACGCCAAGAAATAGTATTTGATTCCTTGAACCTTTTATTACTGCTTATTTTGCAAAAATTATGTATATTCTTTTCCTATTGATTTTTAAATTTCATGTGTTTCTTATGACACTTAATAGATAGCATCATTGGCATTGTTGACCGACTCCGAGTGTGGGATGCCTTGAAGGTTTGAAAATTATTCCGAAACATGCAAGGAAGGGATAGTCGAGTTGGGTTTTCTTTCGTTGATGGTTTGATTCTTTGAACATTTTGTTATTGCTTAATTTTCCCAAAAATTATGTATATCATTTTCCTATTATTTTAAATTTCTTTTGTTTCTCGTGACAATGATAGCATCATTGACATTGATGAAAGACTTTGAGTGTCTTGATTTATTGAAAGAAACTAGTGGCACTCAAGTGTATGAAGAGAGACGCCAAGAAATAGTATTTGATTCCTTGAACCTTTTATTAGTGTTTAATTTTGCTAAAAATTGTGTATATTCTTTTCCTATTGTTTTTTAAATTTCATGTGTTTCTTATGACACTTAATAGATAGCATCATTGGCATTGTTGACCGACTCCGAGTGTGGGATGCCTTGAAGGTTTGAAAATTATTCCGGAAACATGCAAGGAAGGGATTGTCAGTTGGATTTTCTTTCGTTGATGGTTTGATTCTTTGAACCTTTTGTTATTGCTTAATTTTCCCAAAAATTATGTATATCATTTTCCTATTGATTTTAAATTTTTTTTGTTTCTCGTGACAATGATAGCATCATTGACATTGATGAAAGACTTTGAGTGTCTTGATTTATTGAAAGAAACTAGTGGCACAAGTGTGAGAGAGACGCCAAGAAATAGTATTTGATTCCTTGAACCTTTTATTACTGCTTAATTTTGCTAAAATTATGTATATTCTTTTCCTATTGATTTTTAAATTTCATGTGTTTCTTATGACACTTAATAGATAGCATCATTGGCATTGTTGACCGACTCCGAGTGTGGGATACCTTGAAGGTTTGAAAATTATTCCGGAAACATGCAAGGAAGGGATAGTCGAGTTGGGTTTTCTTTCGTTGATGGTTTGATTCTTTGAACATTTTGTTATTGCTTAATTTTCCCAAAAATTATGTATATCATTTTCCTATTGATTTTAAAATTTCTTTTGTTTCTCGTGACAATGATAGCATCATTGACATTGATGAAAGACTTTGAGTGTCTTGATTTATTGAAAGAAACTAGTGGCACTCAAGTGTATGAAGTGAGACGCCAAGAAATAGTATTTGATTCCTTGAACCTTTTATTAGTGCTTAATTTTGCTAAAAATTATGTATATTCTTTTCCTATTGATTTTTAAATTTCATGTGTTTCTTATGACACTTAATAGATAGCATCATTGGCATTGTTGACCGACTCCGAGTGTGGGATGCCTTGAAGGTTTGAAAATTATTCCGGAAACATGCAAGGAAGGTTGTCGAGTTGGGTTTTCTTTCGTTGATGGTTTGATTCTTTGAACCTTTTGTTATTGCTTAATTTTCCCCAAAATTATGTATATCATTTTCCTATTGATTTTAAATTTTTTTTTGTTTCTCGTGACAATGATAGCATCATTGACATTGATGAAAGACTTTGAGTGTCTTGATTTATTGAAAGAAACTAGTGGCACTCAAGTGTATGAAGAGAGACGCCAAGAATAGTATTTGATTCTTGAACCTTTTATTACTGCTTAATTTTGCTAAAATTGTATATTCTTTTCCTATTTTTTTAAATTTCATGTGTTTCTTATGACACTTAATAGATAGCATCATTGGCATTGTTGACCGACTCCGAGTGTGGGATGCCTTGAAGGTTTGAAAATTATTCCGGAAACATGCAAGGAAGGATAGTCGAGTTGGTTTTCTTTCGTTGATGGTTTGATTCTTTGAACATTTTGTTATTGCTTAATTTTCCCAAAATTATGTATATCATTTTCCTATTGATTTTAAATTTTTT
>JANKYH010001421.1:0-30959 GCA_027475595.1 Populus davidiana x Populus alba var. pyramidalis
TGCTTATTTTGCTAAAAATTGTGTATATTCTTTCCTATTGATTTTTAAATTTCATGTGTTTCTTATGACACTTAATAGATAGCATCATTGGCATTGTTGACCGACTCCGAGTGTGGGATGCCTTGAAGGTTTGAAAATTATTCGGAAACATGCAAGGAAGGATTGTCGAGTTGGGTTTTCTTTCGTTGATGGTTTGATTCTTTGAACCTTTTGTTATTGCTTAATTTTCCCAAAAATATGTATATCATTTTCCTATTGATTTTAAAATTTCTTTTGTTTCTCGTGACAATGATAGCATCATTGACATTGATGAAAGACTTTGAGTGTCTTGATTTATTGAAAGAAACTAGTGGCACTCAAGTGTTGAAGAGAGACGCCAAGAAATAGTATTTGATTCCTTGAACCTTTTATTACTGCTTAATTTTGCTAAAATTATATATTCTTTCCTATTGATTTTTAAATTTCATGTGTTTCTTATGACACTTAATAGATAGCATCATTGGCATTGTTGACCGACTCCGAGTGTGGGATGCCTTGAAGGTTGAAAATTATTCCGGAAACATGCAAGGAAGGGATAGTCGTTGGGTTTTCTTTCGTTGATGGTTTGATTCTTTGAACCTTTTGTTATTGCTTAATTTTCCCAAAAATTATGTATATCATTTTCCTATTGATTTAAAATTTCTTTTGTTTCTCGTGACAATGATAGCATCATTGACATTGATGAAAGACTTTGAGTGTCTTGATTTATTGAAAGAAACTAGTGGCACTCAATTGTATGAAGAGAGAAGCCAAGAAATATATTTGATTCCTTGAACCTTTTATTACTGCTTAATTTTGCTAAAATTTTGTATATTCTTTTCCTATTGATTTTTATTTCATGTGTTTCTTATGACACTTAATAGATAGCATCATTGGCATTGTTGACCGACTCCGTGTGTGGGATGCCTTGAAGGTTTGAAAATTATTCCGGAAACATGCAAGGAAGGGATTGTCGAGTTGGGTTTTCTTTCGTTGATGGTTTGATTCTTTGAACCTTTTTCTTATTGCTTAATTTTCCCAAAAATATGTATATCGTTTCCTACTAATTTTAAATTTTTTTTGTTTCTCGTGTAATGATAGCATCATTGACATTGATGAAAGACTTTGAGTGTCTTGATTTATTGAAAGAAACTAGTGGCACTCAAGTGTATGAAGAGAGACGCCAAGAAATAGTATTTGATTCCTTGAACCTTTTATTACTGCTTAATTTGCTAAAATGTGTATATTCTTTTCCTATTGATTTTTAAATTTCATGTGTTTCTTATGACACTTAATAGATAGCATCATTGGCATTGTTGACCGACTCCAGTGTGGGATGCCTTGAGGTTTGAAAATTATTCCGGAAACATGCAAGGAAGGGATAGTCGAGTTGGGTTTTCTTTCGTTGATGGTTTGATTATTTGAACCTTTTGTTATTGCTTAATTTTCCCAAAAATTATGTATATCATTTTCCTATTGATTTTAAAATTTCTTTTGTTTCTCGTGACAATGATAGCATCATTGACATTGATGAAAGACTTTGAGTGTCTTGATTTATTGAAAGAAACTAGTGGCACTCAAGTGTATGAAGAGAGACGTCAAGAATAGTATTTGATTCCTTGAACCTTTTATTACTGCTTAATTTTGCTAAAAATTGTGTATATTCTTCTCCTATTGATTTTTAAATTTCATGTGTTTCTTATGACACTTAATAGTTAGCATCTTTGGCATTGTTGACCGACTCCGAGTGTGGGATGCCTTGAAGGTTTGAAATTATTCCGGAAACATGCAAGGAAGGGATGTCCAGTTGGGTTTTCTTTCGTTGATGGTTTGATTCTTTGAACCTTTTGTTATTGCTTAATTTTCCCAAAAATTATGTATATCATTTTCCTACTGATTTTAAATTTTCTTTTGTTTCTCGTGACAATGATAGCATGCATCATTGACATTGATGAAAGACTTTGAGTGTCTTGATTTATTGAAAGAAACTAGTGGCACCCAAGTGTATGAAGAGAGACGCCAAGAAATAGTATTTGATTCCTTGAACCTTTTTTACTGCTTAATTTTGCTAAATTGTGTATATTCTTTTCCTATTGATTTTTAAATTTCATGTGTTTCTTATGACACTTAATAGTTAGCATCATTGGCATTGTTGACCGACTCCGAGTGTGGGATGCCTTGAAGGTTTGAAAATTATTCCGAAACATGCAAGGAAGGGATAGTCGAGTTGGGTTTTCTTTCGTTGATGGTTTGATTCTTTGAACCTTTTGTTATTGCTTAATTTTCCCAAAATTATGTATATCATTTCCTATTGATTTTAAAATTTCTTTTGTTTCTCGTGACAATGATAGCATCATTGACATTGATGAAAGACTTTGAGTGTCTTGATTTATTGAAGAAACTAGTGGCACTCAAGTGTATGAAGAGAGACGCCAAGAAATAGTATTTGATTCCTTGAACCTTTTATTACTGCTTATTTTGCTAAAAATTATGTATATTCTTTTCCTATTGATTTTTAAATTTCATGTGTTTCTTATGACACTTAATAGATAGCATCATTGGCATTGTTGACCGACTCCGAGTGTGGGATGCCTTGAAGGTTTGAAAATTATTCCGGAAACATGCAAGGAAGGGATAGTCGAGTTGGGTTTTCTTTCGTTGATGGTTTGATTCTTTGAACCTTTTGTTATTGCTTAATTTTCCCAAAATTATGTATATCATTTTCCTATTGATTTTAAAATTTCTTTTGTTTCTCGTGACAATGATAGCATCATTGACATTGAGGAAAGACTTTGAGTGTCTTGATTTATTGAAAGAAACTAGTGGCACTCAAGTGTATGAAGAGAGACGCCAAGAAATAGTATTTGATTCCTTGAACCTTTTATTACTGCTTAATTTTGCTAAAAATTATGTATATTCTTTTCCTATTGATTTTTAAATTTCATGTGTTTCTTATGACACTTAATAGATAGCATCATTGGCATTGTTGACCGACTCCGAGTGTGGGATGCCTTGAAGTTTTGAAAATATTCCGGAAACATGCAAGGAAGGGATAGTCGAGTTGGGTTTTCTTTCGTTGATGGTTTGATTCTTTGAACCTTTTGTTATTGCTTAATTTTCCCAAAATTATGTATATCATTTTCCTATTGATTTTAAATTTTCTTTTGTTTCTCGTGACAATGATAGCATCATTGACATTGATGAAAGACTTTGAGTGTCTTGATTTTTGAAAGAAACTAGTGGCACTCAAGTGTATGAAGAGAGACGCCAAGAAATAGTATTTGATTCCTTGAACCTTTTATTACTGCTTAATTTTGCAAAAATTGTGTATATTCTTTTCCTATTGATTTTTAAATTTCATGTGTTTCTTATGACACTTAATAGATAGCATCATTGGCATTGTTGACCGACTCCGAGTGTGGGATGCCTTGAAGTTTGAAAATTATTCCGGAAACATGCAAGGAAGGGATTGTCGAGTTGGGTTTCTTTCGTTGATGGTTTGATTCTTTGAACCTTTTGTTATTGCTTAATTTTCCCAAAATTATGTATATCATTTCCTATGATTTTAAAATTTCTTTTGTTTCTCGTGACAATGATAGCATGCATCATTGACATTGATGAAAGACTTTGAGTGTCTTGATTTATTGAAAGAAACTAGTGGCACTCAAGTGTATGAAGAGAGACGCCAAGAAATAGTATTTGATTCCTTGAACCTTTTATTACTGCTTAATTTTGCTAAAAATTGTGTATATTCTTTTCCTATTGATTTTTAAATTTCATGTGTTTCTTATGACACTTAATAGATAGCATCATTGGCATTGTTGACCGACTCCGAGTGTGGGTTTCCTTGAAAGTTTGAAAATTATTCCGGAAACATGCAAGGAAGGGATAGTCGAGTTGGGTTTTCTTTCGTTGATGGTTTGATTCTTTGAACCTTTTGTTATTGCTTAATTTTCCCAAAAATTATGTATATCATTTTCCTACTAATTTTAAATTTCTTTTGTTTCTCGTGACAATGATAGCATCATTGACATTGATGAAAGACTTTGAGTGACTTGATATATTGAAAGAAACTAGTGGCACTCAAGTGTATGAAGAGAGACGCCAAGAAATAGTATTTGATTCCTTGAACCTTTTATTAGTGTTTAGTTTTGCAAAAAATTGTGTATATTCTTTTCCTATTGTTTTTAAATTTCATGTGTTTCTTATGACACTTAATAGATAGCATCATTGGCATTGTTGACCGACTCCGAGTGTGGGATGCCTTGAAGGTTTGAAAATTATTCCGGAAACATGCAAGGAAGGGATTGTCCAGTTGGATTTTCTTTCGTTGATGGTTTGATTCTTTGAACCTTTTGTTATTGCTTAATTTTCCCAAAAATATGTATATCATTTTCCTATTGATTTTAAATTTTTTGTTTCTCGTGACAATGATAGCATCATTGACATTGATGAAAGACTTTGAGTGTCTTGATTTATTGAAAGAAACTAGTGGCACTCAAGTGTATGAAGAGAGACGCCAAGAAATAGTATTTGATTCCTTGAACCTTTTATTACTGCTTAATTTTGCTAAAAATTATGTATATTCTTTTCCTATTGATTTTTAAATTTCATGTGTTTCTTATGACACTTAATAGATAGCATCATTGGCATTGTTGACCGACTCCGAGTGTGGATGCCTTGAAGGTTTGAAAATTATTCCGGAAACATGCAAGGAAGGGATAGTCGAGTTGGGTTTTCTTTCGTTGATGGTTTGATTCTTTGAACATTTTGTTATTGCTTAATTTTCCAAAAATTATGTATATCATTTTCCTATTGATTTTAAAATTTCTTTTGTTTCTCGTGACAATGATAGCATCATTGACATTGATGAAAGACTTTGAGTGTCTTGATTTATTGAAAGAAACTAGTGGCACTCAATGTATGAAGAGAGACGCCAAGAAATAGTATTTGATTCCTTGAACCTTTTATTAGTGCTTAATTTTGCTAAAAATTATGTATATTCTTTTCCTATTGATTTTAAATTTCATGTGTTTCTTATGACACTTAATAGATAGCATCATTGGCATTGTTGACCGACTCCGTGTGTGGGATGCCTTGAAGGTTTGAAAATTATTCCGGAAACATGCAAGGAAGGGATTGTCGAGTTGGGTTTTCTTTCGTTGATGGTTTGATTCTTTGAACCTTTTCTTATTGCTTAATTTTCCCAAAAATTATGTATATCATTTTCCTATTTTAAAATTTTTTTTGTTCTCGTGACAATGATAGCATCATTGACATTGATGAAAGACTTTGAGTGTCTTGATTTATTGAAAGAACTAGTGGCACTCAAGTGTATGAAGAGAGACGCCAAGAAATAGTATTTGATTCCTTGAACCTTTTATTACTGCTTAATTTTGCTAAAATTGTGTATATTCTTTTCCTATTGATTTTTAAATTTCATGTGTTTCTTATGACACTTAATAGATAGCATCATTGGCATTGTTGACCGACTCCGAGTGTGGGATGCCTTGAAGGTTTGAAAATTATTCCGGAAACATGCAAGGAAGGATAGTCGAGTTGGGTTTTCTTTCGTTGATGGTTTGATTCTTTGAACCTTTTGTTATTGCTTAATTTTCCCAAAAATTATGTATATCATTTTCCTATTGATTTTAAAATTTCTTTTGTTTCTCGTGACAATGATAGCATCATTGACATTGAGGAAAGACTTTGAGTGTCTTGATTTATTGAAAGAAACTAGTGGCACTCAATTATATGAAGAGAGAAGCCAAGAAATAGTATTTGATTCCTTGAAACCTTTTATTAGTGCTTAATTTTGCTAAAAATTATGTATATTCTTTTCCTATTGATTTTTAAATTTCATGTGTTTCTTATGACACTTAATAGATAGCATCATTGGCATTGTTGACCGACTCCGTGTGTGGGATGCCTTGAAGGTTTGAAAATTATTCCGGAAACATGCAAGGAAGGGATTGTCCAGTTGGATTTTCTTTCGTTGATGGTTTGATTCTTTGAACCTTTACTTATTGCTTAATTTTCCCAAAAATTATGTATATCATTTTCCTATTGATTTTAAAATTTCTTTTGTTTCTCGTGACAATGATAGCATCATTGACATTGAGGAAAGACTTTGAGTGTCTTGATTTATTGAAAGAAACTAGTGGCACTCAAGTGTATGAAGAGAGACGCCAAGAAATAGTATTTGATTCCTTGAACCTTTTATTAGTGCTTAATTTTGCAAAAAATTATGTATATTCTTTTCCTATTGTTTTTTAAATTTCATGTGTTTCTTATGACACTTAATAGATAGCATCATTGGCATTGTTGACCGACTCCGAGTGTGGGATGCCTTGAAGTTTGAAAATTATTCCGGAAACATGCAAGGAAGGGATAGTCGAGTTGGGTTTTCTTTCGTTGATGGTTTGATTCTTTGAACATTTTGTTATTGCTTAATTTTCCAAAAATTATGTATATCATTTTCCTATTATTTTTAAATTTCTTTTGTTTCTCGTGACAATGATAGCATCATTGACATTGATGAAAGACTTTGAGTGTCTTGATTTATTGAAAGAAACTAGTGGCACTCAAGTGTATGAAGAGAGACGCCAAGAAATAGTATTTGATTCCTTGAACCTTTTATTAGTGTTTATTTTGCAAAAATTGTGTATATTCTTTTCCTATTGTTTTTTAAATTTCATGTGTTTCTTATGACACTTAATAGATAGCATCATTGGCATTGTTGACCGACTCCGAGTGTGGGATGCCTTGAAGGTTTGAAAATTATTCCGGAAACATGCAAGGAAGGGATTGTCCAGTTGGATTTTCTTTCGTTGATGGTTTGATTCTTTGAACCTTTTGTTATTGCTTAATTTTCCCAAAAATTATGTATATCATTTTCCTATTGATTTTAAAATTTATTTTGTTTCTCGTGACAATGATAGCATCATTGACATTGATGAAAGACTTTGAGTGTCTTGATTTATTGAAAGAAACTAGTGGCACTCAAGTGTATGAAGAGAGACGCCAAGAAATAGTATTTGATTCCTTGAACCTTTTATTACTGCTTAATTTTGCTAAAAATTATGTATATTCTTTTCCTATTGATTTTTTAAATTTCATGTGTTTCTTATGACACTTAATAGATAGCATCATTGGCATTGTTGACCGACTCCGAGTGTGGGATGCCTTGAAGGTTTGAAAATTATTCCGGAAACATGCAAGGAAGGGATAGTCGAGTTGGGTTTTCTTTCGTTGATGGTTTGATTCTTTGAACATTTTGTTATTGCTTAATTTTCCCAAAAATTATGTATATCATTTTCCTATTGATTTTAAAATTTCTTTTGTTTCTCGTGACAATGATAGCATCATTGACATTGATGAAAGACTTTGAGTGTCTTGATTTATTGAAAGAAACTAGTGGCACTCAATGTATGAAGAGAGACGCCAAGAAATAGTATTTGATTCCTTGAACCTTTTATTAGTGCTTAATTTTGCTAAACATTATGTATATTCTTTTCCTATTGATTTTTAAATTTCATGTGTTTCTTATGACACTTAATAGATAGCATCATTGGCATTGTTGACCGACTCCGTGTGTGGGATGCCTTGAAGGTTTGAAAATTATTCCGGAAACATGCAAGGAAGGGATTGTCGAGTTGGGTTTTCTTTCGTTGATGGTTTGATTCTTTGAACCTTTTCTTATTGCTTAATTTTCCCAAAAATTATGTATATCGTTTTCCTACTGATTTTAAATTTTTTTTGTTTCTCGTGATAATGATAGCATCATTCACATTGATGAAAGACTTTGAGTGTCTTGATTTATTGAAAGAAACTAGTGGAACTCAAGTGTATGAAGAGAGACGCCAAGAAATAGTATTTGATTCCTTGAACCTTTTATTACTGCTTAATTTTGCTAAAATTGTGTATATTCTTCTCCTATTGATTTTTAAATTTCATGTGTTTCTTATGACACTTAATAGTTAGCATCATTGGCATTGTTGACCGACTCCGAGTGTGGGATGCCTTGAAGGTTTGAAAATTATTCCGGAAACATGCAAGGAAGGGATAGTCGAGTTGGGTTTTCTTTCGTTGATGGTTTGATTCTTTGAACATTTTGTTATTGCTTAATTTTCCCAAAAATTATGTATATCATTTTCCTATTGATTTTAAAATTTCTTTTGTTTCTCGTGACAATGATAGCATCATTGACATTGATGAAAGACTTTGAGTGTCTTGATTTATTGAAAGAAACTAGTGGCACTCAATTGTATGAAGAGAGAAGCCAAGAAATAGTATTTGATTCCTTGAAACCTTTTATTAGTGCTTAATTTTGCAAAAAATTATGTATATTCTTTTCCTATTGATTTTTAAATTTCATGTGTTTCTTATGACACTTAATAGATCACATCATTGGCATTGTTGACCGACCCCGTGTTTGGGATGCCTTGAAGGTTTGAAAATTATTCCGGAAACATGCAAGGAAGGGATTGTCCAGTTGGGTTTTCTTTCGTTGATGGTTTGATTCTTTGAACCTTTTCTTATTGCTTAATTTTCCCAAAAATTATGTATATCGTTTTCCTACTATTTTAAATTTTTTTGTTTCTCGTGACAATGATAGCATCATTGACATTGATGAAAGACTTTGAGTGTCTTGATTTATTGAAAGAAACTAGTGGCACTCAAGTGTATGAAGAGAGACGCCAAGAAATAGTATTTGATTCCTTGAACCTTTTATTACTGCTTAATTTTGCTAAAATTGTGTATATTCTTCTCCTATTGATTTTTAAATTTCATGTGTTTCTTATGACACTTAATAGTTAGCATCATTGGCATTGTTGACCGACTCCGAGTGTGGGATGCCTTGAAGGTTTGAAAATTATTCCGGAAACATGCAAGGAAGGGATAGTCGAGTTGGGTTTTCTTTCGTTGATGGTTTGATTCTTTGAACATTTTGTTATTGCTTAATTTTCCCAAAAATTATGTATATCATTTTCCTATTAATTTTAAAATTTATTTTGTTTCTCGTGACAATGATAGCATCATTGACATTGATGAAAGACTTTGAGTGTCTTGATTTATTGAAAGAAACTAGTGGCACTCAAGTGTATGAAGAGAGACGCCAAGAAATAGTATTTGATTCCTTGAACCTTTTATTAGTGTTTAGTTTTGCAAAAAATTGTGTATATTCTTTTCCTATTGTTTTTTAAATTTCATGTGTTTCTTATGACACTTAATAGATAGCATCATTGGCATTGTTGACCGACTCCGAGTGTGGGATGCCTTGAAGGTTTGAAAATTATTCCGGAAACATGCAAGGAAGGGATTGTCCAGTTGGATTTTCTTTCGTTGATGGTTTGATTCTTTGAACCTTTTCTTATTGCTTAATTTTCCCAAAAATTATGTATATCATTTTCCTATTGATTTTAAAATTTCTTTTGTTTCTCGTGACAATGATAGCATCATTGACATTGATGAAAGACTTTAAGTGTCTTGATTTATTGAAAGAAACTAGTGGCACTCAAGTGTATGAAGAGAGACGCCAAGAAATAGTATTTGATTCCTTGAACATTTTATTAGTGCTTAATTTTGCAAAAAATTATGTATATTCTTTTCCTATTGATTTTTAAATTTCATGTTTTTCTTATGACAATTAATAGTTAGCATCATTGGCATTGTTGACCGATTCCGAGTGTGGGTTTCCTTGAAAGTTTGAAAATTATTCCGGAAACATGCAAGGAAGGGATAGTCGAGTTGGGTTTTCTTTCGTTGATGGTTTGATTCTTTGAACATTTTGTTATTGCTTAATTTTCCCAAAAATGTATATCATTTTCCTATTAATTTTAAAATTTCTTTTGTTTCTCGTGACAATGATAGCATCATTGACATTGATGAAAGACTTTGAGTGTCTTGATTTATTGAAAGAAACTAGTGGCACTCAAGTGTATGAAGAGAGACGCCAAGAAATAGTATTTGATTCCTTGAACCTTTTATTAGTGTTTAATTTTGCAAAAAATTGTGTATATTCTTTTCCTATTGTTTTTTAAATTTCATGTGTTTCTTATGACACTTAATAGATAGCATCATTGGCATTGTTGACCGACTCCGAGTGTGGGATGCCTTGAAGGTTTGAAAATTATTCCGGAAACATGCAAGGAAGGGATTGTCCAGTTGGATTTTCTTTCGTTGATGGTTTGATTCTTTGAACCTTTTGTTATTGCTTAATTTTCCCAAAAAGTATGTATATCATTTTCCTATTGATTTTAAAATTTATTTTGTTTCTCGTGACAATGATAGCATCATTGACATTGATGAAAGACTTTGAGTGTCTTGATTTATTGAAAGAAACTAGTGGCACTCAAGTGTATGAAGAGAGACGCCAAGAAATAGTATTTGATTCCTTGAACCTTTTATTACTGCTTAATTTTGCTAAAAATTATGTATATTCTTTTCCTATTGTTTTTTAAATTTCATGTGTTTCTTATGACACTTAATAGATAGCATCATTGGCATTGTTGACCGACTCCGAGTGTGGGATGCCTTGAAGGTTTGAAAATTATTCCGGAAACATGCAAGGAAGGGATAGTCGAGTTGGGTTTTCTTTCGTTGATGGTTTGATTCTTTGAACATTTTGTTATTGCTTAATTTTCCCAAAAATTATGTATATCATTTTCCTATTGATTTTAAAATTTCTTTTGTTTCTCGTGACAATGATAGCATCATTGACATTGATGAAAGACTTTGAGTGTCTTGATTTATTGAAAGAAACTAGTGGCACTCAATTGTATGAAGAGAGATGCCAAGAAATAGTATTTGATTCCTTGAAACATTTTATTAGTGCTTAATTTTGCTAAAAATTATGTATATTCTTTTCCTATTGATTTTTAAATTTCATGTGTTTCTTATGACACTTAATAGATAGCATCATTGGCATTGTTGACCGACTCCGTGTGTGGGATGCCTTGAAGGTTTGAAAATTATTCCGGAAACATGCAAGGAAGGGATTGTCGAGTTGGGTTTTCTTTCGTTGATGGTTTGATTCTTTGAACCTTTTCTTATTGCTTAATTTTCCCAAAAATTATGTATATCGTTTTCCTACTAATTTTAAATTTTTTTTGTTTCTCGTGATAATGATAGCATCATTGACATTGATGAAAGACTTTGAGTGTCTTGATTTATTGAAAGAAACTAGTGGCACTCAAGTGTATGAAGAGAGACGCCAAGAAATAGTATTTGATTCCTTGAACCTTTTATTACTGCTTAATTTTGCTAAAATTGTGTATATTCTTCTCCTATTGATTTTTAAATTTCATGTGTTTCTTATGACACTTAATAGTTAGCATCTTTGGCATTGTTGACCGACTCCGAGTGTGGGATGCCTTGAAGGTTTGAAAATTATTCCGGAAACATGCAAGGAAGGGATAGTCGAGTTGGGTTTTCTTTCGTTGATGGTTTGATTCTTTGAACATTTTGTTATTGCTTAATTTTCTCCAAAATTATGTATATCATTTTCCTATTGATTTTAAAATTTCTTTTGTTTCTCGTGACAATGATAGCATCATTGACATTGATGAAAGACTTTGAGTGTCTTGATTTATTGAAAGAAACTAGTGGCACTCAAGTGTATGAAGAGAGACGCCAAGAAATAGTATTTGATTCCTTGAACCTTTTATTACTGCTTAATTTTGCTAAAAATTATGTATATTCTTTTCCTATTGATTTTTAAATTTCATGTGTTTCTTATGACACTTAATAGATAGCATCATTGGCATTGTTGACCGACTCCGTGTGTGGGATGCCTTGAAGGTTTGAAAATTATTCCGGAAACATGCAAGGAAGGGATTGTCGAGTTGGGTTTTCTTTCGTTGATGGTTTGATTCTTTGAACCTTTTCTTATTGCTTAATTTTCCCAAAAATTATGTATATCGTTTTCCTACTAATTTTAAATTTTTTTTGTTTCTCGTGATAATGATAGCATCATTCACATTGATGAAAGACTTTGAGTGTCTTGATTTATTTAAAGAAACTAGTGGAACTCAAGTGTATGAAGAGAGACGCCAAGAAATAGTATTTGATTCCTTGAACCTTTTATTACTGCTTAATTTTGCTAAAATTGTGTATATTCTTCTCCTATTGATTTTTAAATTTCATGTGTTTCTTATGACACTTAATAGTTAGCATCATTGGCATTGTTGACCGACTCCGAGTGTGGGATGCCTTGAAGGTTTGAAAATTATTCCGGAAACATGCAAGGAAGGGATAGTCGAGTTGGGTTTTCTTTCGTTGATGGTTTGATTCTTTGAACATTTTGTTATTGCTTAATTTTCCCAAAAATTATGTATATCATTTTCCTATTAATTTTAAAATTTATTTTGTTTCTCGTGACAATGATAGCATCATTGACATTGATGAAAGACTTTGAGTGTCTTGATATATTGAAAGAAACTAGTGGCACTCAAGTGTATGAAGAGAGACGCCAAGAAATAGTATTTGATTCCTTGAACCTTTTATTAGTGTTTAGTTTTGCAAAAAATTGTGTATATTCTTTTCCTATTGTTTTTTAAATTTCATGTGTTTCTTATGACACTTAATAGATAGCATCATTGGCATTGTTGACCGACTCCGAGTGTGGGATGCCTTGAAGGTTTGAAAATTATTCCGGAAACATGCAAGGAAGGGATTGTCCAGTTGGATTTTCTTTCGTTGATGGTTTGATTCTTTGAACCTTTTGTTATTGCTTAATTTTCCCAAAAATTATGTATATCATTTTCCTATTGATTTTAAAATTTCTTTTGTTTCTCGTGACAATGATAGCATCATTGACATTGATGAAAGACTTTGAGTGTCTTGATTTATTGAAAGAAACTAGTGGCACTCAAGTGTATGAAGAGAGACGCCAAGAAATAGTATTTGATTCCTTGAACATTTTATTAGTGCTTAATTTTGCAAAAAATTATGTATATTCTTTTCCTATTGATTTTTAAATTTCATGTTTTTCTTATGACAATTAATAGTTAGCATCATTGGCATTGTTGACCGATTCCGAGTGTGGGATGCCTTGAAAGTTTGAAAATTATTCCGGAAACATGCAAGGAAGGGATAGTCGAGTTGGGTTTTCTTTCGTTGATGGTTTGATTCTTTGAACATTTTGTTATTGCTTAATTTTCCCAAAAATTATGTATATCATTTTCCTATTAATTTTAAAATTTCTTTTGTTTCTCGTGACAATGATAGCATCATTGACATTGATGAAAGACTTTGAGTGTCTTGATATATTGAAAGAAACTAGTGGCACTCAAGTGTATGAAGAGAGACGCCAAGAAATAGTATTTGATTCCTTGAACCTTTTATTAGTGTTTATTTTTGCAAAAATTGTGTATATTCTTTTCCTATTGTTTTTTAATTTCATGTGTTTCTTATGACACTTAATAGATAGCATCATTGGCATTGTTGACCGACTCCGAGTGTGGGATGCCTTGAAGGTTTGAAAATTATTCCGGAAACATGCAAGGAAGGGATTGTCCAGTTGGATTTTCTTTCGTTGATGGTTTGATTCTTTGAACCTTTTGTTATTGCTTAATTTTCCCAAAAATTATGTATATCATTTTCCTATTGATTTTAAAATTTATTTTGTTTCTCGTGACAATGATAGCATCATTGACATTGATGAAAGACTTTGAGTGTCTTGATTTATTGAAAGAAACTAGTGGCACTCAAGTGTATGAAGAGAGACGCCAAGAAATAGTATTTGATTCCTTGAACCTTTTATTACTGCTTAATTTTGCTAAAAATTATGTATATTCTTTTCCTATTGTTTTTTAAATTTCATGTGTTTCTTATGACACTTAATAGATAGCATCATTGGCATTGTTGACCGACTCCGAGTGTGGGATGCCTTGAAGGTTTGAAAATTATTCCGGAAACATGCAAGGAAGGGATAGTCGAGTTGGGTTTTCTTTCGTTGATGGTTTGATTCTTTGAACATTTTGTTATTGCTTAATTTTCCCAAAATTATGTATATCATTTTCCTATTGATTTTAAAATTTCTTTTGTTTCTCGTGACAATGATAGCATCATTGACATTGATGAAAGACTTTGAGTGTCTTGATTTATTGAAAGAAACTAGTGGCACTCAAGTGTATGAAGAGAGACGCCAAGAAATAGTATTTGATTCCTTGAACCTTTTATTAGTGCTTAATTTTGCTAAAAATTATGTATATTCTTTTCCTATTGATTTTTAAATTTCATGTGTTTCTTATGACACTTAATAGATAGCATCATTGGCATTGTTGACCGACTCCGTGTGTGGGATGCCTTGAAGGTTTGAAAATTATTCCGGAAACATGCAAGGAAGGGATTGTCGAGTTGGGTTTTCTTTCGTTGATGGTTTGATTCTTTGAACCTTTTCTTATTGCTTAATTTTCCCAAAAATTATGTATATCGTTTTCCTACTAATTTTAAATTTTTTTTGTTTCTCGTGATAATGATAGCATCATTGACATTGATGAAAGACTTTGAGTGTCTTGATTTATTGAAAGAAACTAGTGGCACTCAAGTGTATGAAGAGAGACGCCAAGAAATAGTATTTGATTCCTTGAACCTTTTATTACTGCTTAATTTTGCTAAAATTGTGTATATTCTTTTCCTATTGATTTTTAAATTTCATGTGTTTCTTATGACACTTAATAGTTAGCATCATTGGCATTGTTGACCGACTCCGAGTGTGGGATGCCTTGAAGGTTTGAAAATTATTCCGGAAACATGCAAGGAAGGGATAGTCGAGTTGGGTTTTCTTTCGTTGATGGTTTGATTCTTTGAACATTTTGTTATTGCTTAATTTTCCCAAAAATTATGTATATCATTTTCCTATTGATTTTAAAATTTCTTTTGTTTCTCGTGACAATGATAGCATCATTGACATTGATGAAAGACTTTGAGTGTCTTGATTTATTGAAAGAAACTAGTGGCACTCAAGTGTATGAAGTGAGACGCCAAGAAATAGTATTTGATTCCTTGAACCTTTTATTAGTGCTTAATTTTGCTAAAAATTATGTATATTCTTTTCCTATTGATTTTTAAATTTCATGTGTTTCTTATGACACTTAATAGATAGCATCATTGGCATTGTTGACCGACTCCGAGTGTGGGATGCCTTGAAGGTTTGAAAATTATTCCGGAAACATGCAAGGAAGGGATTGTCGAGTTGGGTTTTCTTTCGTTGATGGTTTGATTCTTTGAACCTTTTGTTATTGCTTAATTTTCCCAAAATTATGTATATCATTTCCTATTGATTTTAAATTTTTTTTGTTTCTCGTGACAATGATAGCATCATTGACATTGATGAAAGACTTTGAGTGTCTTGATTTATTGAAAGAAACTAGTGGCACTCAAGTGTATGAAGAGAGACGCCAAGAAATAGTATTTGATTCCTTGAACTTTTTATTACTGCTTAATTTTGCTAAAAATTGTGTATATTCTTTTCCTATTGATTTTTAAATTTCATGTGTTTCTTATGACACTTAATAGATAGCATCATTGGCATTGTTGACCGACTCCGAGTGTGGGATGCCTTGAAGGTTTGAAAATTATTCCGGAAACATGCAAGGAAGGGATAGTCGAGTTGGGTTTTCTTTCGTTGATGGTTTGATTCTTTGAACATTTTGTTATTGCTTAATTTTCCCAAAAATTATGTATATCATTTTCCTATTGATTTTAAAATTTCTTTTGTTTCTCGTGACAATGATAGCATCATTGACATTGATGAAAGACTTTGAGTGTCTTGATTTATTGAAAGAAACTAGTGGCACTCAAGTGTATGAAGAGAGACGCCAAGAAATAGTATTTGATTCCTTGAACCTTTTATTAGTGCTTAATTTTGCAAAAATTGTGTATATTCTTTTCCTATTGTTTTTAAATTTCATGTGTTTCTTATGACACTTAATAGATAGCATCATTGGCATTGTTGACCGACTCCGAGTGTGGGATGCCTTGAAGGTTTGAAAATTATTCCGGAAACATGCAAGGAAGGGATTGTCCAGTTGGTTTTTCTTTCGTTGATGGTTTGATTCTTTGAACCTTTTGTTATTGCTTAATTTTCCCAAAAATTATGTATATCATTTTCCTATTGATTTTAAAATTTCTTTTGTTTCTCGTGACAATGATAGCATCATTGACATTGATGAAAGACTTTGAGTGTCTTGATTTATTGAAAGAAACTAGTGGCACTCAAGTGTATGAAGAGAGACGCAAAGAAATAGTATTTGATTCCTTGAACCTTTTATTAGTGCTTAATTTTGCTAAAAATTATGTATATTCTTTTCCTATTGATTTTTAAATTTCATGTGTTTCTTATGACACTTAATAGTTAGCATCATTGGCATTGTTGACCGACTCCGAGTGTGGGATGCCTTGAAAGTTTGAAAATTATTCCGGAAACATGCAAGGAAGGGATAGTCGAGTTGGGTTTTCTTTCGTTGATGGTTTGATTCTTTGAACCTTTTGTTATTGCTTAATTTTCCCAAAAATTATGTATATCATTTTCCTATTATTTTAAAATTTCTTTTGTTTCTCGTGACAATGATAGCATCATTGACATTGATGAAAGACTTTGAGTGTCTTGATTTATTGAAAGAAACTAGTGGCACTCAAGTGTATGAAGAGAGACGCCAAGAAATAGTATTTGATTCCTTGAACCTTTTATTAGTGTTTAATTTTGCAAAAAATTGTGTATATTCTTTTCCTATTGTTTTTAAATTTCATGTGTTTCTTATGACACTTAATAGATAGCATCATTGGCATTGTTGACCGACTCCGAGTGTGGGATGCCTTGAAGGTTTGAAAATTATTCCGGAAACATGCAAGGAAGGGATTGTCGAGTTGGTTTTCTTTCGTTGATGGTTTGATTCTTTGAACCTTTTGTTATTGCTTAATTTTCCCAAAAATTATGTATATCATTTTCCTATTGATTTTAAAATTTCTTTTGTTTCTCGTGACAATGATAGCATCATTGACATTGATGAAAGACTTTGAGTGTCTTGATTTATTGAAAGAAACTAGTGGCACTCAAGTGTATGAAGAGAGACGCCAAGAAATAGTATTTGATTCCTTGAACCTTTTATTACTGCTTAATTTTGCTAAAATTATGTATATTCTTTCCTATTGTTTTTTAAATTTCATGTGTTTCTTATGACACTTAATAGATAGCATCATTGGCATTGTTGACCGACTCCGAGTGTGGGATGCCTTGAAGGTTTGAAAATTATTCCGGAAACATGCAAGGAAGGGATAGTCGAGTTGGGTTTTCTTTCGTTGATGGTTTGATTCTTTGAACCTTTTGTTATTGCTTAATTTTCCCAAAAATTATGTATATCATTTTCCTATTGATTTTAAAATTTCTTTTGTTTCTCGTGACAATGATAGCATCATTGACATTGATGAAAGACTTTGAGTGTCTTGATTTATTGAAAGAAACTAGTGGCACTCAAGTGTATGAAGAGAGACGCCAAGAAATAGTATTTGATTCCTTGAAACCTTTTATTAGTGCTTAATTTTGCTAAAAATTATGTATATTCTTTTCCTATTGATTTTTAAATTTCATGTGTTTCTTATGACACTTAATAGATAGCATCATTGGCATTGTTGACCGACTCCGTGTGTGGGATGCCTTGAAGGTTTGAAAATTATTCCGGAAACATGCAAGGAAGGGATTGTCGAGTTGTGTTTTCTTTCGTTGATGGTTTGATTCTTTGAACCTTTTGTTATTGCTTAATTTTCCCAAAAATTATGTATATCATTTTCCTATTGATTTTAAAATTTCTTTTGTTTCTCGTGACAATGATAGCATCATTGACATTGATGAAAGACTTTGAGTGTCTTGATTTATTGAAAGAAACTAGTGGCACTCAAGTGTATGAAGAGAGACGCCAAGAATAGTATTTGATTCCTTGAACCTTTTATTACTGCTTAATTTTGCTAAAATTATGTATATTCTTTTCCTATTGATTTTTAAATTTCATGTGTTTCTTATGACACTTAATAGTTAGCATCATTGGCATTGTTGACCGGCTCCGAGTGTGGGATACCTTGAAGGTTTGAAAATTATTCCGGAAACATGCAAGGAAGGGATAGTCGAGTTGGGTTTTCTTTCGTTGATGGTTTGATTCTTTGAACATTTTGTTATTGCTTAATTTTCCCAAAAATTATGTATATCATTTTCCTATTGATTTTAAAATTTCTTTTGTTTCTCGTGACAATGATAGCATCATTGACATTGATGAAAGACTTTGAGTGTCTTGATTTATTGAAAGAAACTAGTGGCACTCAAGTGTATGAAGAGAGACGCCAAGAATAGTATTTGATTCCTTGAACCTTTTATTAGTGCTTAATTTTGCTAAAAATTATGTATATTCTTTTCCTATTGATTTTTAAATTTCATGTGTTTCTTATGACACTTAATAGATAGCATCATTGGCATTGTTGACCGACTCCGAGTGTGGGATGCCTTGAAGTTTGAAAATTATTCCGGAAACATGCAAGGAAGGATTGTCGAGTTGGGTTTTCTTTCGTTGATGGTTTGATTCTTTGAACCTTTTGTTATTGCTTAATTTTCCCAAAAATTATGTATATCATTTTCCTATGATTTTAAAATTTCTTTTGTTTCTCGTGACAATGATAGCATCATTGACATTGATGAAAGACTTTGAGTGTCTTGATTTATTGAAAGAAACTAGTGGCACTCAAGTGTATGAAGAGAGACGCCAAGAAATAGTATTTGATTCCTTGAACCTTTTATTACTGCTTAATTTTGCTAAAAATTATGTATATTCTTTTCCTATTGATTTTTAAATTTCATGTGTTTCTTATGACACTTAATAGATAGCATCATTGGCATTGTTGACCGACTCCGAGTGTGGGATGCCTTGAAGGTTTGAAAATTATTCCGGAAACATGCAAGGAAGGGATAGTCGAGTTGGGTTTTCTTTCGTTGATGGTTTGATTCTTTGAACCTTTTGTTATTGCTTAATTTTCCCAAAATTATGTATATCATTTTCCTATTGATTTAAAATTTCTTTTGTTTCTCGTGACAATGGTAGCATCATTGACATTGATGAAAGACTTGGAGTGTTTTGATTTATTGAAAGAAACTAGTGGCACTCAAGTGTATGAAGAGAGACGCCAAGAAATAGTATTTGATTCCTTGAACCTTTTATTAGTGCTTAATTTTGCTAAAAATGATGTATATTCTTTTCCTATTGATTTTTAAATTTCATGTGTTTCTTATGACACTTAATAGATAGCATCATTGGCATTGTTGACCGACTCCGAGTGTGGGATGCCTTGAAGGTTTGAAAATTATTCCGGAAACATAGTAGGAAGGGATAGTCGAGTTGTGTTTTCTTTCGTTGATGGTTTGATTCTTTGAACCTTTTGTTATTGCTTAATTTTCCCAAAAATTATGTATATCATTTTCCTATTGATTTTAAAATTGCTTTTGTTTCTCGTGACAATGATAGCTTCATTGACATTGATGAAAGACTTTGAGTGTCTTGATTTATTGAAAGAAACTAGTGGCACTCAAGTGTATGAAGAGAGACGCCAAGAAATAGTATTTGATTCCTTGAACCTTTTATTAGTGCTTAATTTGGCTAAAAATGATGTATATTCTTTTCCTATTGATTTTTAAATTTCATGTGTTTCTTATGACACTTAATAGATAGCATCATTGGCATTGTTGACCGGCTCCGAGTGTGGGATACCTTGAAGGTTTGAAAATTATTCCGGAAACATGCAAGGAAGGGATAGTCGAGTTGGGTTTTCTTTCGTTGATGGTTTGATTCTTTGAACATTTTGTTATTGCTTAATTTTCCCAAAAATTATGTATATCATTTTCCTATTGATTTTAAAATTGCTTTTGTTTCTCGTGACAATGATAGCGTCATTGACATTGATGAAAGACTTTGAGTGTCTTGATTTATTGAAAGAAACTAGTGGCACTCAAGTGTATGAAGAGAGACGCCAATAAATAGTATTTGATTTCTTGAAACCTTTTATTACTGCTTAATTTTGCTAAAAATGATGTATATTCTTTTCCTATTGATTTTTAAATTTCATGTGTTTCTTATGACACTTAATAGATAGCATCATTGGCATTGTTGACCGACTCCGAGTGTGGGATGCCTTGAAGGTTTGAAAATTATTCCGGAACATGCAAGGAAGGGATAGTCGAGTTGGGTTTTCTTTCGTTGATGGTTTGATTCTTTGAACCTTTTGTTATTGCTTAATTTTCCCAAAAATTATGTATATCATTTTCCTATTGATTTAAAATTTCTTTTGTTTCTCGTGACAATGATAGCATCATTGACATTGATGAAAGACTTTGAGTGTCTTGATTTATTGAAAGAAACTAGTGGCACTCAAGTGATGAAGAGAGACGCCAAGAATAGTATTTGATTCCTTGAACCTTTTATTACTGCTTAATTTTGCTAAAATTATGTATATTCTTTTCCTATTGATTTTTAAATTTCATGTGTTTCTTATGACACTTAATAGATAGCATCATTGGCATTGTTGACCGACTCCGAGTGTGGGATGCCTTGAAGGTTTGAAAATTATTCCGGAAACATGCAAGGAAGGGATAGTCGAGTTGGGTTTTTTTTCGTTGATGGTTTGATTCTTTGAACCTTTTGTTATTGCTTAATTTTCCCAAAAATTATGTACATCATTTTCCTATTGATTTTAAAATTTCTTTTGTTTCTCGTGACAATGATAGCATCATTGACATTGATGAAAGACTTTGAGTGTCTTGATTTATTGAAAGCAACTAGTGGCACTCAAGTGTATGAAGAGAGACGCCAAGAAATAGTATTTGATTCCTTGAACTTGTTATTACTGCTTAATTTTGCTAAAAATTGTGTATATTCTTTTCCTATTGATTTTTAAATTTCATGTGTTTCTTATGACACTTAATAGTTAGCATCATTGGCATTGTTGACCGACTCCGAGTGTGGGATGCCTTGAAGTTTGAAAATTATTCCGGAAACATGCAAGGAAGGGATAGTCGAGTTGGGTTTTCTTTCGTTGATGGTTTGATTCTTTGAACCTTTTGTTATTGCTTAATTTTCCCAAAAATTATGTATATCATTTTCCTATTGATTTTAAAATTTCTTTTGTTTCTCGTGACAATGATAGCATCATTGACATTGATGAAAGACTTTGAGTGTCTTGATTTATTGAAAGAAACTAGTGGCACTCAAGTGTATGAAGAGAGACGCCAAGAAATAGTATTTGATTCCTTGAACCTTTTATTACTGCTTAATTTTGCTAAAATTATGTATATTCTTTTCCTATTGATTTTTAAATTTCATGTGTTTCTTATGACACTTAATAGATAGCATCATTGGCATTGTTGACCGACTCCGAGTGTGGGATGCCTTGAAGGTTTGAAAATTATTCCGGAAACATGCAAGGAAGGATTGTCGAGTTGGGTTTTCTTTCGTTGATGGTTTGATTCTTTGAACCTTTTGTTATTGCTTAATTTTCCCAAAAATTATGTATATCATTTTCCTATTGATTTTAAATTTTTTTTGTTTCTCGTGACAATGATAGCATCATTGACATTGATGAAAGACTTTGAGTGTCTTGATTTATTGAAAGAAACTAGTGGCACTCAAGTGTATGAAGAGAGACGCCAAGAAATAGTATTTGATTCCTTGAACCTTTTATTACTGCTTAATTTTGCTAAAATTATGTATATTCTTTTCCTATTGATTTTTAAATTTCATGTGTTTCTTATGACACTTATAGATAGCATCATTGGCATTGTTGACCGACTCCGAGTGTGGGATGCCTTGAAGGTTTGAAAATTATTCCGGAAACATGCAAGGAAGGGATAGTCGAGTTGGGTTTTCTTTCGTTGATGGTTTGATTCTTTGAACCTTTTGTTATTGCTTAATTTTCCCAAAAATTATGTATATCATTTTCCTATTGATTTTAAAATTTCTTTTGTTTCTCGTGACAATGATAGCATCATTGACATTGATGAAAGACTTTGAGTGTCTTGATTTATTGAAAGAAACTAGTGGCACTCAAGTGTATGAAGAGAGACGCCAAGAATAGTATTTGATTCCTTGAACCTTTTATTACTGCTTAATTTTGCTAAAATTATGTATATTCTTTTCCTATTGATTTTTAAATTTCATGTGTTTCTTATGACACTTAATAGATAGCATCATTGGCATTGTTGACCGACTCCGAGTGTGGGATGCCTTGAAGGTTTGAAAATTATTCCGGAAACATGCAAGGAAGGGATAGTCGAGTTGGGTTTTCTTTCGTTGATGGTTTGATTCTTTGAACCTTTTGTTATTGCTTAATTTTCCCAAAAATTATGTATATCATTTTCCTATTGATTTTAAAATTTCTTTTGTTTCTCGTGACAATGATAGCATCATTGACATTGATGAAAGACTTTGAGTGTCTTGATTTATTGAAAGAAACTAGTGGCACTCAAGTGTATGAAGAGAGACGCCAAGAAATAGTATTTGATTCCTTGAACCTTTTATTAGTGCTTAATTTTGCTAAAAATTATGTATATTCTTTTCCTATTGATTTTTAAATTTCATGTGTTTCTTATGACACTTAATAGATAGCATCATTGGCATTGTTGACCGGCTCCGAGTGTGGGATGCCTTGAAGTTTTGAAAATTATTCCGGAAACATGCAAGGAAGGGATAGTCGAGTTGTTTTTTCTTTCGTTGATGGTTTGATTCTTTGAACCTTTTGTTATTGCTTAATTTTCCCAAAAATTATGTATATCATTTTCCTATTGATTTTAAAATTTCTTTTGTTTCTCGTGACAATGATAGCATCATTGACATTGATGAAAGACTTTGAGTGTCTTGATTTATTGAAAGAAACTAGTGGCACTCAAGTGTATGAAGTGAGACGCCAAGAAATAGTATTTGATTCCTTGAACCTTTTATTAGTGCTTAATTTTGCTAAAAATTATGTATATTCTTTTCCTATTGATTTTTAAATTTCATGTGTTTCTTATGACACTTAATAGATAGCATCATTGGCATTGTTGACCGACTCCGAGTGTGGATGCCTTGAAGTTTGAAAATATTCCGGAAACATGCAAGGAAGGGATTGTCGAGTTGGGTTTTCTTTCGTTGATGGTTTGATTCTTTGAACCTTTTCTTATTGCTTAATTTTCCCAAAATTATGTATATCATTTTCCTATTGATTTTAAATTTTTTTTGTTTCTCGTGACAATGATAGCATCATTGACATTGATGAAAGACTTTGAGTGTCTTGATTTATTGAAAGAAACTAGTGGCACTCAAGTGTATGAAGAGAGACGCCAAGAAATAGTATTTGATTCCTTGAACCTTTTATTACTGCTTAATTTTGCTAAAATTGATGTATATTCTTTTCCTATTGATTTTTAAATTTCATGTGTTTCTTATGACACTTAATAGATAGCATCATTGGCATTGTTGACCGACTCCGAGTGTGGGATGCCTTGAAGGTTTGAAAATTATTCCGGAAACATGCAAGGAAGGGATAGTCGAGTTGGGTTTTCTTTCGTTGATGGTTTGATTCTTTGAACCTTTTGTTATTGCTTAATTTTCCCAAAATTATGTATATCATTTTCCTATTGATTTTAAAATTTCTTTTGTTTCTCGTGACAATGATAGCATCATTGACATTGATGAAAGACTTTGAGTGTCTTGATTTATTGAAAGAAACTAGTGGCACTCAAGTGTATGAAGAGAGACGCCAAGAAATAGTATTTGATTCCTTGAACCTTTTATTACTGCTTAATTTTGCTAAAAATTATGTATATTCTTTTCCTATTGATTTTTAAATTTCATGTGTTTCTTATGACACTTAATAGATAGCATCATTGGCATTGTTGACCGACTCCGAGTGTGGGATGCCTTGAAGGTTTGAAAATTATTCCGGAAACATGCAAGGAAGGGATAGTCGAGTTGGGTTTTCTTTCGTTGATGGTTTGATTCTTTGAACCTTTTGTTATTGCTTAATTTTCCCAAAAATTATGTATATCATTTTCCTATTGATTTTATTTTAATTTTTTTGTTTCTCGTGACAATGATAGCATCATTGACATTGATGAAAGACTTTGAGTGTCTTGATTTATTGAAAGAAACTAGTGGCACTCAAGTGTATGAAGAGAGACGCCAAGAAATAGTATTTGATTCCTTGAACCTTTTATTACTGCTTAATTTTGCTAAAAATTATGTATATTCTTTTCCTATTGATTTTTAAATTTCATGTGTTTCTTATGACACTTAATAGATAGCATCATTGGCATTGTTGACCGACTCCGAGTGTGGGATGCCTTGAAGTTTGAAAATTATTCCGGAAACATGCAAGGAAGGGATAGTCGAGTTGGGTTTTCTTTCGTTGATGGTTTGATTCTTTGAACCTTTTGTTATTGCTTAATTTTTCCATAAATTATGTATATCATTTTCCTATTGATTTTAAAATTTCTTTTGTTTCTCGTGACAATGATAGCATCATTACATTGATGAAAGACTTTGATTGTCTTGATTTATTGAAAGAAACTAGTGGCACTCAAGTGTATGAAGAGAGACGCCAAGAAATAGTATTTGATTCCTTGAACCTTTTATTAGTGCTTAATTTTGCTAAAAATTATGTATATTCTTTTCCTATTGATTTTTAAATTTCATGTGTTTCTTATGACACTTAATAGATAGCATCATTGGCATTGTTGACCGACTCCGAGTGTGGGATGCCTTGAAAGTTAGAAAATTATTCCGGAAACATGCAAGGAAGGGATTGTCGAGTTGGGTTTTCTTTCGTTGATGGTTTGATTCTTTGAACCTTTTGTTATTGCTTAATTTTCCCAAAAATTATGTATATCATTTTCCTATTGATTTTAAAATTTCTTTTGTTTCTCGTGACAATGATAGCATCATTGACATTGATGAAAGACTTTGAGTGTCTTGATTTATTGAAAGAAACTAGTGGCACTCAAGTGCATGAAGAGAGACACCAAGAAATAGTATTTGATTCCTTGTACCTTTTATTACTGCTTAATTTTGCTAAAAATGATGTATATTCTTTTCCTATTGATTTTTGAATTTCATGTGTTTCTTATGACACTTAATAGATAGCATCATTGGCATTGTTGACCGACTCCGAGTGTGGGATGCCTTGAAAGTTTGAAAAATATTCCGGAAACATGCAAGGAAGGGATAGTCGAGTTGGGTTTTCTTTCGTTGATGGTTTGATTCTTTGAACCTTTTCTTATTGCTTAATTTTCCCAAAAATTATGTATATCATTTTCCTATTGATTTTAAAATTTCTTTTGTTTCTCGTGACAATGATAGCATCATTGACATTGATGAAAGACTTTGAGTGTCTTGATTTATTGAAAGAAACTAGTGGCACTCAAGTGTATGAAGAGAGACGCCAAGAAATAGTATTTGATTCCTTGAACCTTTTATTACTGCTTAATTTTGCTAAAAATTATGTATATTCTTTTCCTATTGATTTTTGAATTTCATGTGTTTCTTATGACACTTAATAGATAGCATCATTGGCATTGTTGACCGACTCCGAGTGTGGGATGCCTTGAAGGTTTGAAATTATTCCGGAAACATGCAAGGAAGGGATAGTCGAGTTGGGTTTTCTTTGGTTGATGGTTTGATTCTTTGAACCTTTTGTTATTGCTTAATTTTCCCAAAATTATGTATATCATTTTCCTATTGATTTTAAAATTTCTTTTGTTTCTCGTGACAATGATAGCATCATTGACATTGATGAAAGACTTTGAGTGTCTTGATTTATTGAAAGAAACTAGTGGCACTCAAGTGTATGAAGAGAGACGCCAAGAAATAGTATTTGATTCCTTGAACCTTTTATTACTGCTTAATTTTGCTAAAATTATGTATATTCTTTTCCTATTGATTTTTAAATTTCATGTGTTTCTTATGACACTTAATAGATAGCATCATTGGCATTGTTGACCGACTCCGAGTGTGGGATGCCTTGAAGTTTGAAAATTATTCCGGAAACATGCAAGGAAGGGATAGTCGAGTTGGGTTTTCTTTCGTTGATGGTTTGATTCTTTGAACCTTTTGTTATTGCTTAATTTTCCCAAAATTATGTATATCATTTTCCTATTGATTTTAAATTTCTTTTGTTTCTCGTGACAATGATAGCATCATTGACATTGATGAAAGACTTTGAGTGTCTTGATTTATTGAAAGAAACTAGTGGCACTCAAGTGTATGAAGAGAGACGCCAAGAAATAGTATTTGATTCCTTGAACCTTTTATTACTGCTTAATTTTGCTAAAAATTATGTATATTCTTTCCTATTGATTTTTAAATTTCATGTGTTTCTTATGACACTTAATAGATAGCATCATTGGCATTGTTGACCGACTCCGAGTGTGGGATGCCTTGAAAGTTTGAAAATTATTCCGGAAACATGCAAGGAAGGGATGTCGAGTTGGGTTTTCTTTCGTTGATGGTTTGATTCTTTGAACCTTTTGTTATTGCTTAATTTTCCCAAAAATTATGTATATCATTTTCCTATTGATTTTAAAATTTCTTTTGTTTCTCGTGACAATGATAGCATCATTGACATTGATGAAAGACTTTGAGTGTCTTGATTTATTGAAAGAAACTAGTGGCACTCAAGTGTATGAAGAGAGACGCCAAGAAATAGTATTTGATTCCTTGAACCTTTTATTACTGCTTAATTTTGCTAAAATTATGTATATTCTTTTCCTATTGATTTTTAAATTTCATGTGTTTCTTATGACACTTAATAGATAGCATCATTGGCATTGTTGACCGACTCCGAGTGTGGGATGCCTTGAAGTTTGAAAATTCCGGAAACATGCAAGGAAGGGATAGTCGAGTTGGGTTTTCTTTCGTTGATGGTTTGATTCTTTGAACCTTTTGTTATTGCTTAATTTTCCCAAAAATTATGTATATCATTTTCCTATTGATTTTAAAATTTCTTTTGTTTCTCGTGACAATGATAGCATCATTGACATTGATGAAAGACTTTGAGTGTCTTGATTTATTGAAAGAAACTAGTGGCACTCAAGTGTATGAAGAGAGACGCCAAGAAATAGTATTTGATTCCTTGAACCTTTTATTACTGCTTAATTTTGCTAAAAATTATGTATATTCTTTTCCTATTGATTTTTAAATTTCATGTGTTTCTTATGACACTTAATAGATAGCATCATTGGCATTGTTGACCGACTCCGAGTGTGGGATGCCTTGAAGGTTTGAAAATTATTCCGGAAACATGCAAGGAAGGGATAGTCGAGTTGGGTTTTCTTTCGTTGATGGTTTGATTCTTTGAACCTTTTGTTATTGCTTAATTTTCCCAAAAATTATGTATATCGTTTTCCTATTGATTTTAAAATTTCTTTTGTTTCTCGTGACAATGATAGCATCATTGACATTGATGAAAGACTTTGAGTGTCTTGATTTATTGAAAGAAACTAGTGGCACTCAAGTGTATGAAGAGAGACGCCAAGAAATAGTATTTGATTCCTTGAACCTTTTATTACTGCTTAATTTTGCTAAAAATTATGTATATTCTTTTCCTATTGATTTTTGAATTTCATGTGTTTCTTATGACACTTAATAGATAGCATCATTGGCATTGTTGACCGACTCCGAGTGTGGGATGCCTTGAAAGTTATAAAATTATTCCGGAAACATGCAAGGAAGGGATAGTCGAGTTGTGTTTTCTTTCGTTGATGGTTTGATTCTTTGAACCTTTTGTTATTGCTTAATTTTCCCAAAAATTATGTATATCGTTTTCCTATTGATTTTAAAATTTCTTTTGTTTCTCGTGACAATGATAGCATCATTGACATTGATGAAAGACTTTGAGTGTCTTGATTTATTGAAAGAAACTAGTGGCACTCAAGTGTATGAAGAGAGACGCCAAGAAATAGTATTTGATTCCTTGAACCTTTTATTACTGCTTAATTTTGCTAAAAATTATGTATATTCTTTTCCTATTGATTTTTAAATTTCATGTGTTTCTTATGACACTTAATAGATAGCATCATTGGCATTGTTGACCGACTCCGAGTGTGGGATGCCTTGAAGTTTGAAAATTATTCCGGAAACATGCAAGGAAGGGATAGTCGAGTTGGTTTTCTTTCGTTGATGGTTTGATTCTTTGAACCTTTTGTTATTGCTTAATTTTCCCAAAATTATGTATATCATTTTCCTATTGATTTTAAAATTTCTTTTGTTTCTCGTGACAATGATAGCATCATTGACATTGATGAAGACTTTGAGTGTCTTGATTTATTGAAAGAAACTAGTGGCACTCAAGTGTATGAAGAGAGACGCCAAGAAATAGTATTTGATTCCTCGAACCTTTTATTAGTGCTTAATTTTGCTAAAAATTATGTATATTCTTTTCCTATTGATTTTTAAATTTCATGTGTTTCTTATGACACTTAATAGATAGCATCATTGGCATTGTTGACCGACTCCGAGTGTGGATGCCTTGAAGGTTTGAAAATTATTCCGGAAACATGCAAGGAAGGGATAGTCGAGTTGGGTTTTCTTTCGTTGATGGTTTGATTCTTTGAACCTTTTGTTATTGCTTAATTTTCCCAAAAATTATGTATATCATTTTCCTATTGATTTTAAATTTCTTTTGTTTCTCGTGACAATGATAGCATCATTGACATTGATGAAAGACTTTGAGTGTCTTGATTTATTGAAAGAAACTAGTGGCACTCAAGTGTATGAAGAGAGACGCCAAGAAATAGTATTTGATTCCTTGAACCTTTTATTAGTGCTTAATTTTGCTAAAATTATGTATATTCTTTTCCTATTGATTTTTAAATTTCATGTGTTTCTTATGACACTTAATAGATAGCATCATTGGCATTGTTGACCGACTCCGAGTGTGGGATGCCTTGAAGTTTGAAAATTATTCCGGAAACATGCAAGGAAGGGATTGTCGAGTTGGGTTTTCTTTCGTTGATGGTTTGATTCTTTGAACCTTTTGTTATTGCTTAATTTTCCCAAAATTATGTATATCATTTTCCTATTGATTTTAAAATTTCTTTTGTTTCTCGTGACAATGATAGCATCATTGACATTGATGAAAGACTTTGAGTGTCTTGATTTATTGAAAGAAACTAGTGGCACTCAAGTGTATGAAGAGAGACGCCAAGAAATAGTATTTGATTCCTTGAACCTTTTATTACTGCTTAATTTTGCTAAAAATGATGTATATTCTTTTCCTATTGATTTTTAAATTTCATGTGTTTCTTATGACACTTAATAGATAGCATCATTGGCATTGTTGACCGACTCCGAGTGTGGGATGCCTTGAAGGTTTGAAAATTATTCCGGAAACATGCAAGGAAGGGATAGTCGAGTTGGGTTTTCTTTCGTTGATGGTTTGATTCTTTGAACCTTTTGTTATTGCTTAATTTTCCCAAAATTATGTATATCATTTTCCTATTGATTTTAAAATTTCTTTTGTTTCTCGTGACAATGATAGCATCATTGACATTGATGAAAGACTTTGAGTGTCTTGATTTATTGAAAGAAACTAGTGGCACTCAAGTGTATGAAGAGAGACGCCAAGAAATAGTATTTGATTCCTTGAACCTTTTATTAGTGCTTAATTTTGCTAAAAATTATGTATATTCTTTTCCTATTGATTTTTAAATTTCATGTGTTTCTTATGACACTTAATAGATAGCATCATTGGCATTGTTGACCGACTCCGAGTGTGGATGCCTTGAAGTTTTGAAAATTATTCCGGAAACATGCAAGGAAGGGATAGTCGAGTTGGGTTTTCTTTCGTTGATGGTTTGATTCTTTGAACCTTTTGTTATTGCTTAATTTTCCCAAAAATTATGTATATCATTTTCCTATTGATTTTAAAATTTCTTTTGTTTCTCGTGACAATGATAGCATCATTGACATTGATGAAAGACTTTGAGTGTCTTGATTTATTGAAAGAAACTAGTGGCACTCAAGTGTATGAAGAGAGACGCCAAGAAATAGTATTTGATTCCTTGAACCTTTTATTACTGCTTAATTTTGCTAAAAATTATGTATATTCTTTTCCTATTGATTTTTAAATTTCATGTGTTTCTTATGACACTTAATAGATAGCATCATTGGCATTGTTGACCGACTCCGAGTGTGGATGCCTTGAAGTTTGAAAATTATTCCGGAAACATGCAAGGAAGGGATAGTCGAGTTGGGTTTTCTTTCGTTGATGGTTTGATTCTTTGAACCTTTTGTTATTGCTTATTTTTCCCAAAATTATGTATACATTTTCCTATTGATTTTAAATTTCTTTTGTTTCTCGTGACAATGATAGCATCATTGACATTGATGAAGACTTTGAGTGTCTTGATTTATTGAAAGAAACTAGTGGCACTCAAGTGCATGAAGAGAGACGCCAAGAAATAGTATTTGATTCCTTGAACCTTTTATTACTGCTTAATTTTGCTAAAAATTATGTATATTCTTTTCCTATTGATTTTTAAATTTCATGTGTTTCTTATGACACTTAATAGATAGCATCATTGGCATTGTTGACCGACTCCGTGTGGGATGCCTTGAAGTTTGAAAATTATTCCGGAAACATGCAAGGAAGGGATAGTCGAGTTGGTTTTCTTTCGTTGATGGTTTGATTCTTTGACCTTTTGTTATTGCTTAATTTTCCAAAAATTATGTATATCATTTTCCTATTGATTTTAAAATTTCTTTTGTTTCTCGTGACAATGATAGCATCATTGACATTGATGAAAGACTTTGAGTGTCTTGATTTTTGAAAGAAACTAGTGGCACTCAAGTGTATGAAGAGAGACGCCAAGAAAGTATTTGATTCCTTGAACCTTTTATTAGTGCTTAATTTTGCTAAAAATTATGTATATT